>PVHY01022653.1:0-22095 GCA_004024945.1 Uropsilus gracilis
ATGACTTATGATCTGTGGGTTATATGGAAGTATATCCTCTTCTACCCCTGAAGTGTTAAACATAGAGAGATGTCATCTATGATCATCAAAGTACAGAAAAGTCACAGAAAGATATATAATGCAATCATAGGAGTCTCATTGAATTCAGGAGTTTTCTCTTGAGAAAACTGCATTATGACCTGAAAGGCCTGAGTAAGAGAAATTTGAATGAAAGTTGGTTTAATAACAAGTGGGAGAAATCATGAGTTAATATCTGTGGCTGATAGAGACTTATATTCTTTTCTACTCCAAGAAGTGTAAAACATACAGTGATCTCATCAATAAACACCAGCGTACAGGGAAGTTCCATAAAAATATACACTGCACCCTTTGGAGTGTGATTGAATTCAGGAGGTGTCTCCCAAAAACAATGCCTGTTGGACTGAAAGGCTTAATCCAGCATTAATTTGAATGAAAAAAGAGTTATTAACAAGTGGGAGAAATCATGACTTAAGCTCTGTGAGTTATATGGACTTATATTCTTTACTACCCCATGAAGTGTAAAACATAGATTTCATCTATAATTGTGAAAGTACAGAGAAGTCACAGAAAGATAGATACTGCACCCTTTGGAGTCTGATTGAATTCAGGAGGTTTCTCACTGAAAACACTGCCTGTTCGCCTGAAAGGCCTAAATAGCAGGAATTTGAATGAAAAAAGGGTTTTAACAAGTGGGAGAAATCATGACTTAAGATCTGTGGGTGATATCGACTTATATCCTTTTCTACCCCATGAAGATTAAAACATAGAGAGATTTCATCTATGATCATAAAAGTACACAGAAATCACAGAAAGATATATATTGCAATCTTAGGAGCCTGATTGAATTCAGGAGTTTTCTCCTGAAAACACTGCTTATGAACTTAAAGGCCTAAACAAGAGGAATTAGAATAAAAGAAGGGTTAATAAGAAGTGGGAGAAATCAGGAATGAAGATCTGTGGGTGATATGGACTAATATCCTTTTATACTCCTTGAAATGTAAAATATAGATTTCATGTATGATCGTCAAAGTACAGAGAAGTCACAGAACCATATATACGGAACCTTTGGAGTCTGATTGAATTCAGGAGGTTTCTCGCTAAAAGCAATGCCTGTTGGACTGAAAAGCCTAAATCAGCAGGAATTTGAATGAAAAAAGGGTTAATAACAACTGGGAGAAATCATGACTTAGGATCTGTGGGTCATATGTACTTATATCCTTCTCTACTCCATGAAATGTAAAAAATAGATTTTGTCTATGATGAACAAAATAGAGAAGTCACAGAAAGATATATATTTCACTCTTTGGAGTCTGATTCAATTCAGAAAGATATATACTGCAGCTTTTCGTGTCAGACTGAATTCAGGAGCTTCTTGCTGAAAACAATGCCACTTGGCCTGAAAGGCCTAAATCAGCAGGAATTTGAATGAAAAAAGGGTTATTAACAAGTGCGAGAAATCATGACTTAAAATCTGGATGTTATATAGGCTGATATCCTATACTATGCGATGAAGTGTACAACATAGGGATATTTCGTCCCTATACATGTAACCAGTCAAAAGTTAAGTGAGAGAGAAACATATCTTTGGAGTCTGTTTCAATTCAGGAGCATTCTGGCTGAAAATGTTGGAAGTTCACCCTCTTGCCGACCCATGAAGGAATTTGAATGAAACAATGGTTAATAGCAAGTGCTATAAATCATGTCTTAAGACCTGTGGGTGCATTGGACCGTATATCCAATTGTACTCCATGAAGTGTACAATATAGAGAGATTTCATATCTAATCATCAAAGGTACAGAGAAAATACAGTAAGATGCTCCTATGGAATGTGTTTGGAATCAGGACCATTTCACTGAAAATGCTGGCAATTTACCTTAAAAGCTGAAATCCGCAGGAATTTGCATGAAACAAGGGTTAATAATAAGTGCCACAACTCTTGACTTAATAGGTGGAGGTGATATGGACTTATATGCTATTCCACTCTGTGAAGTGTAAAGCACAGAGAGATTTCATCATTGATCATCAAAGTACAGAGAAGTCACAGAAAGATGTATACTGCACCTTTTTGTATCTGATTGAATTCAGGTTTCTTGCTGAAAACACTGTGTTGGACTGAAAGACCTAAATCAGCAGGAATTTGAGTGAAAATAGGGTTAATATCAAGTGCGAGAAATCATGACTAAAGAGCTGGAGGTGAGATATAATTATATCCGAAGCTATTCGATGATGTGTACAACATAGGGAAATTTTATCCCTGTATCTCTAGGTAGAGAATAGTTAAGTAAGATATAAACTGCTCCTTTGTATTCAGTTTCAATTCAGGACTGTTCTGGCTGAAAATGCCTGAAGTTCTCTCTCAAATCCGACCCATGCAGGAATTTGAATGAAACAAGGTTAATAACCAATGCGAGAAATCATGATGTAGTGATATGGACATATATCCTTTTCGACTCCATGAAGTCTATAACAGAGAGAGAGAGAGATTTCATCTATGATCATCAAAGTACAGAGAAGTCACAGAAAGATAGATACTGCACATTTGGACTCTGATTGAATTCAGGAGGTTTCTCCCTGGAAAAAAAAACACCAGTTTTTCTGAAAGGTCTAAATCCCCAGGAATTTTAATGAAACAAGGGTTAATAACAAGTGCCAAAACTCTTGACTTAATAGCTGATGTTTATATGGACTTATTTGCTATTCCACTCTATTGAGTGTAAATCATAAAGAGATTTCATCTATGATCTTCAAAGTACAGATAAGTCACAGAAAGATAAATACTGCACCCTTTGGTGTCTGATTGAATTCAGGAGGCTTCTCGCTGAAAACACCGTCATGTGTCCTGAATGGAATAAATCAGCAGGAATTTGAATAAAATATGGTGAATAACAAGTGCGAGAAATCATAACTTAATACATGTGGGTGATACAGACTTATATTCTTTTCTACACAGAGTGTAAAACATGGAGAGATTTCATATATGATGATCAAAGTACAGAGAAGTCACAGAAATATATATACTGCACCCTTTGGAGTCCAATTGAATTCAGGAATTTCTCCCTGAAAACACTGCCTCATGGCCTGAAAAGCCTAAATCAGTAGGTATTTGAATGAAAAAAGGTTTCATAACATGTGCGAGAAATCATGACTAAGATCTGTGGGTGATATGGACTTATATCCTTTTCTACTCCATGTAGTGTAAAATAGATTTTAACTCGATCACAAAGTACAGACCACAGAAAGATATGTACTGCACCATTTGGAGTCTGATTATTCAGGAGGTATCTCACTGAAAACACCGCCAGGTGGCCAAAAGGCTAAATCAGCAGGAATTTGAATGAAAAGCACTTAATAACAAGTGTGAGAAGTCATGACTTAAGAGATGTGGGTGATATGTACATATGTACATTTTTACTCCATGAAGTGTAAAACATAGAGATTTCATCTATGATCATCAAAGTACAGAGCAGTCAGGGAAAGATATATACTGCATCCTTTGGTGTTTGATTGAATTCAGGAGGTTTCTTGCAGAAAACACTGCCAGGTGGCCTGAAAAGCCTAAATCAGCAGGAATTTGAATGAAAAACTCTTAATAACATATGCGAGAAATCATGACTTAAGAGATTGGGTGATATGCACTTAAATCCTTTTCTACTGGATGAAGTGTAAAACATAGATTTCATCTATGATCATCAAAGTACTGAGTAGTCACAGAAATATATATACTACACCCTTTGGTGTCTTATTGAATTCAGGAGGCTTCTTGCTGAAAACACCGCCAATGACCTGAAAGGCCTAAATAAGCAGGAATTTTAATGAAAAAGAGTTAATAACAATTTTGAGATTCATTACTTATGAGCTGTGGGTGATATGGACTTATATCCTTTTCTACTCCATGAAGTGTAAAACATGTAGAGATTTCATTTATGATCATCAAAGTATAGAGAGACACAGAAAGTTATATACTGTACCCTTTGGTGTCTGATTGAATTCAGGAGGTCTCTCACTGAAAACACTACCATGTATCCTGAAAGGCCCATATCAGCAGGAATTGTGATGAAAAAGAGTTAATAACAATTTTAAGAAATCATGACTTAAGAGCTGTGGGTGATATGGACTTATATGCTTTTCTACTGAATGAAGTGTAAAACAGAGTGATTTCATGTATGATCATCAAAGTACAGAGAAGTCACAGAAAGATATATACTGCACCCATTAGAATTGATGAATTCAGGAGGTTTCTCGTGAAAACACCTCCAGTTGGCCTGAAAGGTAAAATCCTCAGAATTTGAATGAAACAAAATTTAATAACAAGTGCAAGAAACATGAATTAAGAGCTATGGGTGATGTGGACTTATATCCTTTTATGCTCCATAAAGTATAAAATATAGAGAGATTTCATCTATATCCATAAAAATACAGAGAAGTCACAGAAAACTAAATACTGCACCATTAGAGTGTGACTGTATTCAAAATGTTTATCACTGAAAACAGTTCCATTTGGCCTGAAAGGCCTAAATCGGCTGGAATTTGAATGAATAAAGGGTTAATAACAAGTGGGAGAAATCATGACTTAAGTGCTGGAGGTGAGATCAAATTATATCCTGTGCTAATCGATGAAGTGTACAACATAGGGAAATTTTATCCCTATACATGTGAGTAGAAAAACGTAAAGTAAGATATGAACAGCTCCTTTGTAGTCTGTTTCAATCAGGAACATTGTCGCAAAAATGCTGGTAGTTCACCCTCAATGCCGACCCATGCAGAAATTTGAGTGAAACAAAGGTTAATAATAAGTGCGAGAAATCAAGATTTAAGTGTTGTCAATGATATGGAATAATATCCTTTTTTATTTAATATCCATGAAGTGTAAAACATAGAGAGATTTCATCTATAATCATCAAAGTACAGAGAAGTCCCAGAAAGATATATACTGCACCCTTGGTGTCTGATTGAATTCAGGAGGCTTCTTCTGAAAACACTGCCAGGTGGTCTGAATGGCCTAATTCTGGGGAATTTGAATGAAAAAGTCTTAATAACAAGTGTGAGATCATGATTTAAGAGATTTGGGTGATATGGACTTATATGCTTTTCTACTCCATGAAGTATAAAACAAGAGAGATTTCATCTATGATCATTAACCTACAGAGAAGTCACAGAAAGATATACACTGCATCATTTGGTGTCTGATTGAATTCAGGAGGCTTCTCACTGAAAACACTGCCAGGTGGCCTATACGGACTAAATCAGAAGGGATTTGAATGAAAAAAAGGTTACTAACAAGTGCGAGAAATCATGACTTAATATGTGGGTGATACAGACTTATATCCTTTTCTACCCAGAAGTGAAAACATGGAGAGATTTCATATATGATGATCAAAGTACAGAGAAGACTCAGAAATATATATACTACAGCCTTTGGAGTCCGATTGAATTCAGGAGTTTCTCCCTGAAAACACTGCCTTATGGCCTGAAAAGCCTAAATCAGTAGGTACTTGAATGAAAAAAGGGTTCATAACAAGTCCGCGAAATCATGATTAAGATCTGTGGGTGGTATGGACATATTCTTATCTACTCCACGAAGTGTAAAACATAGGGAGATTTCATCTATGACCACAAAGTACAGAGAAGTCACAGAAAGATATATACTGCACCATTTGCAGTCTGATTTAATTCAGTAGGTTTCTCACTAAAAACACTGCCTGGTGGCCTGAAATGCCTAAATCAGCAGGAATTTGATTGAAAAATCTTAATAACAAGTGCGAGAAATAATGACTTAAGATGTGTGTGATATGGACATTTATCATTTTGTACTGATTGAAGTATAAAACATTGAGATATTTCATCTATGATCATCAAAGTAAAGAAGTCACAGAAAGATATATATTGCACCCTTTTTTTATCTAATTGCATTCAGGAGGCTTCTCGCTGAAAACACCGCCAGGTGGCCTGAATGGACTAAATCAGCAGGAATTAGAACGAAAAAATGGTTAATAACAAGTGTGAGCAATCATGACTTAATATATATATGGGTGACACAGACTTACGTGCTTTTCTATCCAGAAATATAAAACATGGAGAGATTTCATCTATGATGATTAATGGACAGAAGTCACAGAAATATATATTGCACCCTTTGGAGTCCAATTGAATTCAGGGTTTCTCCCTAAAAAAACTGCCTTATGGCCTGAAAAGCCTAAATCAGTAGGTATTTGAATGAAAAAAGGGTTCATAACATGTGCGAGAAATCATGACTAAGATCTTTGGGTGATATGGACTTATATCCTTTTTTATTCCATGAAGTGTAAAACATAGATTTCATCTATGATCATCAAAGTACAGAGAAGTTACAGAAAGATATATACTGCACTGTTTGGAATCTCATTGAATTCAGGAGGTTTCTCCCTGAAAACACTGCCTGGTGGCCTGAAAGGCCTAAATCGGCAGGAATTTGAATTAAAAATCTTAATAACTAGTGCGAGAAACCATGACTTAAGAGATGTCGGTGATATGGACTTATATCCTTTTCTACTGGATGAAATGTAAAACACAGAGAGATTTCATATAATCATCAAAGTACAGAGAAGTCACAGAAAGATATATAGTGCACACTTTGGTGTCTAATTGAATTCTGGAGGCTTCTTGCTGAAAACACCGCCAGTGCCCTGAATGTACTAAATCAGCAGGAATTTGAACGAAAAAATGGTTAAGAACAAGTGTGAGAAATCATGACTTAATACATGTGCGTGATACGGACATATATCCTTTTCTCCTCCATGAAGTGTAAAACATAGAGAGATTTCATCTATGAACACAATATACAGAGAACTCACAGAAAGATATATACTGCACCCTTTGGAGTCCGATTGAATTCAGGAGTTTCTCCCTGAAAACATTGCTTTATAGCCTGAAAAGCCTAAATCAGTAGACTTGAATGAAAAAAGGGTTCATAAGAAGTGCAAGCAATAATGACTAAGATCTGTGGGTGATATGGACATATATCCGTTTCTGCTCCACGAAGTGTGAAACATAGAGAGATTTCATCTATGATGATCAAAGTACAGAGAAGTCACAGAAAGATACGTACTGCACATACTTTGGTGTCTGATTGAATTCAGGAGGCTTCTTGCTGAAAACACCGCCATGTGGCCTAAATGGCCTAAATCAGCAGGAATTTGAATGAAAAAGTCTTAATAACAAGTGTGAGAAATCATGACATAAGAGAAGTTGGTGATATGGACTTATATCCTTTTCTACTATATGAACTGTAAAACATGGAGAGATTTCATCTATGATCGTGAAAGTACAGAGAAGTCACAGAAAGTAATATACTGCACCCTTTGGTGTCCGATTGAATTCAGGAGGTTTCTCACTGAAAACACCGCCAGGGGATCTGAAAGGCCTAAATCAGCAGGAATTTGAATGAAAAAGAGTTAATAACAAGTGGGAGAAATCATGAGTTACGATCTGTAGGTGATATGGGCTTATATCCTTTTTTACTGGATGAAGTGTAAAACATAGAGAGTTTTCAACTATGTTCATCAAAGTACAGGGATGTCACACAAAGATATGTACTGCATCCTCTGGTGTCTCATTGATTTCAAGAGGTTTCTTGCTGAAAACACCACCACGTAGCCTGAAAGGCCAAAATAGCAGGAATTTGAATGAAAAAGTTTTAGTAACAAGTGTGAAAAATCATGACTTAACAGATGAGGGTGATATGAAATTATAACCTTTTCTACCCCATGGGTGTAAAACATAGAGAGATTTCATCAATGATCATCAAATAACAGAGTAGTCACAGAAAGATACATATTGCACCCTTTGGAGTCTGATTGAATTCAGGAGGTTTATTGCTGAAAACTCTGTCTGTTGGACTGAACAGCCTAAACCAGCAGGAATTTGAATGAGAAAAGTGTTAATAACAAGTGGGAGAAATCATTTCTTAAGATCTATGGGTGATATGGACTTATATCCTGTTCTACTCCACGAAGTGTAAAACATAGAAAGATTTCATCTATAAACATCAACGTATAGGGAAGTTCCATAAAGATATATACTGCACCCTTTGGAGTGTGATTGAATTCAAACGGTTTCTCACTGAAAAAAATGCTTGTGGCCTGAATGTCCTAAATCAGTAGAAATTTGAATGAAAAAAGGGTTAGTAACAAATGGGAGAAATCATGACTTAACCTCTGTTGGTGATATGGACTTATATCCTTTTCTACACCATGAAGTGTAAAATATAGATTGATCATCAATAAACATCAACGTACAGGGAAGGTCCATAAAAATATATACTGCACTCTTTGGAGTGTGATAAATTCAGAGGCTTTCTCGCTGAAACCAAAGCCTGTTGGCCTGAAAGGCCTACGTCAGCAGGAATATGAAAGAAAAAAGGGTTAATAACAAGTGGGAGAAATCATGACTTAAGATCTGTGGGTGATATGGACTTATATCCTTTTCTACCCCATGAAGAGTAAAACATAGAGAGATTTCATCTATGATCATAAAAGAATAGAGTAGTCACTGAAAGATATATACTGCATGCTTTGGAGTGTGACAAATTCAGAGGCTTTCTCGCTGAAAAACAGCCTGTTTCTCCAAAGTCCTAAATAGCAGGAATTTGAAGGAAAAAGGATTTTAATAAATGGGAGAAATCATGACTGAAGATCTGTGGGTGATATGGAATTATATCCTTCTCTACCACTGAAGTGTAAAACATAGAGAGACTACATCTATGATCATTGATCGTCAAAGTCCAGAAAAGTCACAGAAAGATATATAACACAATCTTAGGAGTCTGATTGAATTCAGGAGGTTTCTTCTTGAAAACACTGCTTTATGGCCAGAATTGCCTAAATAAGAGGAATTTGAAAGAAAGAAGCGTTAATAACAAGTGGGAGAAATCATGAGTTCAGATCTGTGGGTGGTATGGACTATCTTTTTCTGCTCCATAAAGTGTAAAACTAAGAGAGATTTCATCTATAAACATCAACGTATATGTAAATTCCATAGATATATACTGCACCCTTTGGAGTGTGATTGAATTCAAAAGGCTTCCCGCTGAAAACACAGCCTGTTGGCCTGAAAGGCCTAAATCTGCGAGAACTTAAATGAAAAAAGAGTTAATAACAAGTGGAAGAAATCATGACTTAAGAGCTGTGGGTGATATGGACTTATATCCTTTTCTAACCCATGAAGTGTAAAACATAGATTTCTTCTATGATCATCAAAGTACAGAGAAGTTACAGAAAGATATGTACTGAATGCTTTAGAGTGTGATAAATTCAGAGGCTTTCTCGCTGAAAACACAGCCTGTTTCTCCAAAGGCCTAAATAGCAGGAATTTGAAGGAAAAATGGTTTTAATAAATGGGAGAAATCATGACTTAAGATCTGTGGGTGATATGGAATTACATCCTTCTCTACCACTGAAGTGTAAAACATAGAGTGATTACATCTATGATCATTGATCATCAAAGTCCAGAAAAGTCACAGAAAGATATATAACACATTCTTAGGAGCCTGATTGAATTCAGGAAGTTTCTCCCTGAAAACACTGCTTGTTTGCCTGAAAGTCCTAAGTAGCAGGAATTTGAATGAAAAAAGGGTTTTAACAAGTGGGAGAAATCATGACTTAAGATCTTGTGTGATATGGACTTATGTCCTTTTCTACCACATATAGTGTAAAACATAGATTTCATATATGATCATCAAAGTACAGAGAAGTCACAGAAATATATAAAATGCAATCTAAGGAGCCTAATTGAATTCAGGAGTTTTCTCATGAAAACACTGCTTCAAGGCCTAAAATGCCTAAATAAGAGGAATTAGAATGAAAGAAGGGTTAATAACTAGTGGGACAAATCATGAATTAAGATCTGTGGGTGATATGGATTTATATCCTTTTCTAATCCATGAAGTGTAAAACACAGATTTCATCTATGATTGTCAAAGTACAGAGAAGTCACAGAAAGATATTTACTACACCATTTGGAGTCTGACTGAATTCAGGAGGTTTCTGGCTGAAAACACTGCCTGTAGGACTGAAAGCCTAAATAGCAGGAATTTGAATGAAAAAAAGTATTAAAGAAGTGGGACATATCATGACTTAAGATCTGTGGGTGTTATGGACTTATATGCTTTTCAACCCCTGAAGTGTAAAACATAGAGAGAATTCATCTATGATCATTAAAGTACTGAGAAATCACAGAAATATACGTAATGCACTCTTAGTATTCTGATTGAATTCAGGAGTTTTCTCCTGAGAATAATGCTTTATGTCTTGATGGCCTAAATAAGAGGAATTTGAATGAATTCAGGGTTAATAACAAGTGGGAGAAATCATGAGTTAAGATCTGTGGGTGATATGGACATACATATTTTCTACTCCATGAAGTGTAAAACAGAGAGATTTTATCTGTAAACATCAACATACAGGGAAGTTCCATAAAGTTATATGCTGCACCCTTTGCAGTGTGTTTGAATTCACAAGGTTTCTCACTGAAAACACTGCCTGATGCCTGAAAGGACTAAATAGCAGCAATTTGAATCAAAAAGGGGTTAATAAAAAGTGGAAGAAGTCATTACTTAAGATCTATAGGTGATATGGACTTATATTCATTTCTACCCTATGAAGTATAAAACATAGATTTCATCTATGGTCATCAAAGTACAGAGAAGTAACATAAAGATATATACTGTACCCATTGGAGTTCAAGTGAATTCAGTTGTTTTCACGCTGAAAACACTGCCTCTTGGCCTGAAAGGACTATATCAGCAGGAATTATAACGAAAAAAGTGTTAATAACATGTTGGAGAAATAATGACTTAAGGTCTGTGGGTGATATGGACTTATGATTTTCTACCCCATGAAGAGCAAAACATAGAGAGATTTCATCTATGATCATCAAAGTACAGATGTCACAGAAAGATGTATAATGCAATATAGGAGTCTGATTGAATTCAGGAGTTTTTTCCCTGAAAACACTCCTTTATGGCCAGAAAGGCCTTAATAAGAGGAATTTGATGAAAGAAGAGTTAATAGCAAGTGAGAGAGTTCATGAGTTACAATCTGTGGGTGATATGGACTTATATAATTTTCTACACGATGAAGTGTAAAACAAAGAGTGATTTCATCAATAAACATCAACGGACAGGGAAGCTCCATAAAAACATATACTGCACACATTGGAGTGTGATTGAATTCAAAAGATTTCTCACTGAAAACACAAACTGTTGGCCTGAAAGGCCTAAATAGCAGGAATTTGAATGAAAAAGTGTTAATAAATAGTGGACGAAATCATGACTTAAGGTCTGTGGGTGATATCGAATTATATCCTTTTCTAATCCATTAAGTGTAAAATATACGGAGATTTCACCTATCACCATCAACGTACACAGAGGTCACAGAAAGATATATAATGCACACTTTGGAGTCTTTTTGAATTCAGGAGGTTTCTCACTGAAAACACTGCCTGTTGGCCCGAAAGGCCTAAATCAGGAGGAAATTGAATGAACAAAGCAATAGTACCAAGTGCAAGAAATCATGACTTAAGAGTTGTGGGTGATATGGACTTATATCCTTTTCTTCCTAAGAAGTGTAAAACATAGATTTCATCTATGTTCATCAAAGAACAGAGAGGTCACAGAAAGTATATAATGCACTCTTGGGAATCTGATTGAATTCAGGAGGTTTCTCCTGAAAACAATGCCTATTGTACTGAAAGGCTGAAATTGCAGGAATGAACGAAAAAAGGGATTTAACAAGAAGGACAAATCAAGACTTACGATCTGTGGGTGATATGGACATATAACCTTTTCTACCCCATGAAGTGTAAAACATAGATTTCATCTATGATCATCAAAGTACACAAGTTTCAGAAAGATATATACTGCAAATTTTGGAATCTCATTGAATTCAGGAGGTTTCTCCCTGAAAAAAATGCTTGTTGGCCTGAAAGGCCTATATAGCAGGAATTTGAATAAAAAAAGTGTTTTAACAAGTGGGAGAACTCATGACTTAAGATCTGTGGGTGATATGCACTTATATCCTTTTCTAACCCATGAAGTGTAAAACATAGATTTCATCTATGATCATCAAAGTACAGAGAAGTTACAGAAAGATATATACTGCACCATTTGGAATCTCATTGAATTCAGGAGGTTTTTCCTTGAAAACACTGCTTGTTGGCCTGAAAGGCCTAAATAGTACTTTGAATGAAAAAAGGGTTTTAACAAGTGGGAGAAATCATGACTTAAGATCTGTGGTGATATGGCCTTTGTCCTTTTATACCCCATATAGTGTAAAACATAGATTTCATCTATGATCATCAAAGTACAGAGAAGTCACAGAAAGATAAAAACTGCACTCTTTGGAGTCTGATTGAAATCAGGAGGTTTCTCGCTGAAACACTGCTTGTTGGCCTGTAAGGTCTAAATTGCAGAAATTTGAATGATAAAAGTGTTTTAACAAGTGGGAGAAATCATGACTTAAGATATGTGGGGGATATGGACTTATATCCTTTTCTACCCCATGAAGTGTAAAACATCAAGAGATTTCGTCTATGATCATAAAAGTACAGAGAAGTCACAGAAAGATATATAATGCAATCTTAGGTGTCTGAATGAATTCAGGAGTTTTCTCCCTTTAAACACTGCTTTTTGGCCAGAAAGGCCGATATAAGGGGAATTTGAAAGAAAGAAGGGTTAAAAGCAAGTCGGGGAAATCATGAGTACAATCTGTGGTTGATATGGACTATATCATTTTCTACTCCATGAAGTGTAAAACAGAGATTTCGTCTATGATCATGAAAGTACAGAGACATCACAGAAAGATATATAATGCAATCTTAGGTTTCTGATTGAAATTAGGAGTTTGCTACCTGAAAACCACTCTTTATGGCCTGAAAGGCCTAATAAAGAGGAATTTGAGTATAAGAAGGGTTGAGACCAAATGGGAGAAACATGAGTTAAGATTTATGGGTAATAACGGCTTATGTCCTTTTCTACTGCATGAGTGTAATACATAGATTTTTTTCTAAAATCATCAAAGTACAGAGAAGTCACAGAAAGATATATACTCCACCCATTGGAGTCTGATTGAATTCAGTTTTCTCACTGGAAAACTGCCTTATGGCCTGAAAGGCCTAAATAAGAGGAATTTGAATGAAAAAAGGGTTTTTACGAGTGGGAGAAATCATGACATAAGATCTGTGTGCGATATGGACTAATATCCTTTTCTAATCCATTACGTGTAAAACATAGAATCTACTGTAATGATCAAAGTACAGAGATGTCACAGATAGATATATACTGCACCCTTTGGAGTCTGATTGAATTCAGTTTTCTCACTGAAAAACTGTCATATGGCCTGTAAGACATAAATCAGCTGGAATTTGAATGTAATAGGGTTAATAACAAGTGGGAGAAATCATGACTTAAACTCTGTGGGTGATATGCACTTATATCCTTTTCTAACCCATGAAGTGTAAAACAGAGTGATTTCATCTATGATCATCAAAGTACAGAGAAATCACAGAAAGATATATACTGTACCCTTGGAATCTTTTTTGAATTCAGGAGATTCCTCGCCGAAAATACTTCCTGTGTTCTGAAAGGCCTAAATAGCAGGAATTTGAATGAAAAAAGTGTTTTAACATGTGGGACAAATCATGACTTAAGATCTGTGGGTGATATGGAATCATATCCTTTTCTACCCCATGAAGTGTAAAACATAGAGAGATATCATCTATGTTCATAAAAGTACAGAGAAGTCACAGAAAGATATATAATGTATTGTTAGGTGTCTGATAAAATTCAGGAGTTTCTCCCTGAGAACACTGCTTTATGGCCAGAAAGGCCTACATAAGAGGAATTTGAATGAAAGAAGGGTTAATAGCATGTGGGAGAATCATGACTTACGATCTGTGAGTGATATAGACTTATCCTTTTTCTACCCCATGAAATGTCAAACAGAGAGATTTCATCTGTGATCATCAAAGAACAGAGTAGTCACAGAAAGATATATACTGCACCCTTTGGAGTCTCATTGAATTCAGGAGGTTTCTCCCTGAAACACTTCCTTTGGCCTGAAAGGCATAAATAGCAGGAATTTGAATGAAAGCATGGTTATTAACACCGGCGAGAAATTTTGAGTTAAAATCTGTGGGTATATGGACTTATATCCTTTTCTAACCCATGCAGTGTAAAACAGATTTCATCTATGATCATCAAAGTACAGAGATGTCACAGAAAGATATATTCTGCACCATTTGTATTCTGATTGAATTCAGGAGGTTTATAGCTGAAAACAATGCTTGTTGGATTGAAAGGCCTAAACCAGCATGAATTTGAATAAAAAAGGTTTAGTAACGACTGGGAGAAATCATGACTTAAGATCTATGGGTGATATGGACTTATATCATATTCTACCCAATGTGGTGTAAAACACTGAGAGAGTTCATCTATGATGATCAAAGAAAATAATAGTCACAGAAACATATATAAAGCACCCTTTGTAATCTGATTGAAATCAGGAAGATTCTGCCTGAAAACACTTTCTTTGGCCTGTAAGGCCTAAACAGCAGTAATTTGAATGAAAAAGCTTTTTTAACAGTGGGACAAATCATGACTTAAGAACTGTGGGTTATATGGAATTATATCCTTATCTACCCCTGAAGTGTAAAACATAGAGAGATTTCAACTATGATCATCAAAGTGCAGCGAAGTCACAGAGAGATATGTAATGTACCCTTAGGAGTTTGATTGAATTCAGGAGTTTTCTCCCTGAAAAAATGCCTTATGGCCTGAAAGGCCTAAATAAGAGGAATTTGAATGAAAGGAGGGTTAGTAACAAGTGTGAGAAATCATGACTTAAGATCTGTTGGTTATATGGAAGTATATCCTCTTCTACCCCTGAAGTGTTAAACATAGAGAGATTTAATCTATGATCATAAAAGTACAGAGAAGTCACAGAGCTATATAATGCAAACGTAGGAGGCTGATTGAATTCAGGAGTTTTCTCCTTAGAAAACTGCTTTATGGCCTGAAAGGCCCAAATAAGAGGAATTTGATGGTTTATTAACAAGTTGAAGAAATCATGGGTTAATATCTGTGGCTGATATGGACTTATATTCTTTTCTACTCCAAGAAATGTATAACATAGAGTGATCTCATCAATAAACATCAGCGTACAGGGAAGTTCCATAAAAATATACATTGCACCCTTTGGAGTGTGATGGAATTTAGAAGGTTTCTTGCTGAAAACAATGTCTGTTGGACTGAAACCCCTAAACCAGCATTAATTTGAATGAAAAAAAGGGTTAATAACAAGTGGGAGAAATCATGAATTAAGATCTGTGGGTTATATGGACTTATATCCTTTACTACCCCATGAAGTGTAAAACATAGATTTCATCTATAATTAAAGTAAGAGAACTCACAGAAAGATAGATACTGCACCCTTTGGAGTCTGATTGAATTCAGGAGGTTTCTCACTGAAAACACTGCCTGTTAGCCTGAAAGGCCTAAATAGCAGGAATTTGAATGAAAAAGTGATTTAACAAGTGGGAGAAGTCATGACTTACGATCTGTGGGTGATATGGACTTATATCCTTTTGTACCCCATGAAGTGTAAAACATAGAGAGATTTCATCTATGATTATCAAAGTACAGAGAAGTCAAAGAAAGATATATAATGCAATTTTAGGAGTGTAATTGAATTTGAGTTTTCTCTCTAAAAACACTGGTTTAGGCCAGAAAGGCATAAATAAGTGGAACTTGAATGAATGAAGGGTTAATAGCAGATGGGAGAAATCTTGAGTTACGATCTGTGGGTGATATGGACTTACACACTTTTTACCCTATGAATTGTAAACATAGATAGATTTCATCTATGATCATCAACGTACAGAGAAGTTACAGAAAGATATATACTGCACCCTTTGGAATAAGATTGAATTCAGGAGGTTTCTCCCTGAAAACATTGCTTATTGGCTTGAAAGGCATAGATAGCAGGAATTTGAAAGAAAAAAAGTGTTTTAACAAGTGTGAGAAATCATGACTTGAGATATGTGGGTGATATGGACTTATATCCATTTCAACCCCATGAAGAGTAAAATATAGAGAAATTTCATCTATGATCATAAAAGTACAGAGAAATCACAGAAAGATATATAATGCAATCTTAGGTGCCTGATTGAAATCAGGAGTTTTCTCCTGAAAACACTGCTTTATGGCCTTAAAGTCCTAAACAAGAGGAATTAGAATGAAAAAAGGGTTAATAACAAGTAGGAGAAATCAGGACCAAAGATCTTTGGGTGATATGGACTTTTATCCTTCTATGCCCCTTGAAGTGTAAAACATAGATTTCATCTATGATCGTCAAAGTACAGAGAATTTACAGAAAGATATATACTGCTCTCTGCAGTCTGATTGAATTCAGGAGGTTTCTCGCTGAAAGCAATGCGTGTTGGACTGAAAAGCCTAAATCAGCAGGAATTTGAATAAAAAATGTGTTAATAACAAGTGGGAAAATCATGACTTCGGATCTGTGGTTCATATGTACTTATGTCCTTTTCTACTCCATGAAGTGTAAAACATAGATTTTAACTATGATGAACAAACAGAGAAGTCACAGAAAGATATATATTTCACTCTTTGGAGTCTGATTCAATTCAGGAAATTTTCACCTGAAAACAATGCCTGTTGGTTTGAAAGACTTAAACCAGCAGGAAGTTGAATGAAAAATTTGTTAATAACAAGTGGGAGAAATCATGACTTAAGATCTATAGGTGATATGGACTTATATCCTATTTCTACACCATTAAGCATAAAACATAGAGTGATTTCATCTATAAACATCAATGTACAGGAAGTTCCATAGAGATATATACTGCACCCTTTGGAATCTGATTGAATTGAGGAGATTTCTCACTGAAAACTGTGCCTGTTGGCCTGAAAGACGTTAACCAGCAGGAATTTTAATGTAAAAGGGTTAATAAAAAGTGGGAGAAATAATGACTGAAGACCTGTAGGTGATGCCCTTATATCCTTTTCTACCCCATGAAGTGTAAAACATAGATTTCATCTATGATCATCAAAGTACAGAGAACTCATAGAAAGATATATAATGCACCCTTAGGATTCTGATTGAATTCAGGAGTATTCTCCCTGAAAACACTGCCTTATGGCCTGAAAGGCCTAAATAAGAGGAATTTGATGAAAGAAGGGTTAATAACATGTGGGAGTAATCATGAGTTATTATCTGTGGTGATATGGACTTATATCCTTTTCTATCCATGAAGTGTAAACCATAGAGAGATTTCATCTATAAACATTATCGTACAGGGAGGTTCCAAAAAGATATATACTGCACCCTTTGGAATGTGATTGAATTCACAAGGTTTGTCTCTGATAACACTGCCATGTGGCTTGAATGTCCTAGATCAGCTGAAATTTGAATGAAAAAGAGTTAAGAACAAGTGTGAGAAATCATGACTTAAGAGCTGTGGGTGATATGGAGTTATATCCTTTTCTCCTGGATGAAGTGTAAAACATAGAGAGATTTCATCTATGATCACCAAAGTACAGATAATCAGAGAAAGATATATTATGCACCCAGTGGAGTCCGAATGAATTCGTGAGGTTTCTCCCTGAAAACACCACCAGTTGGCCTGAAAGGCCTAAATCCCTGGAAGTTGAATGAAACAAAGATTAATAACAAGTGCGAGAAACATGTCTTAAGAGCTGTGGGTTATATGGATAATATTCTTTTCTACATCATGAAGTGAAAAACATAGAGATTTCCTCTATGATCATCAAAATACGAAGTCACAGAAAGATATATACTGCACCCATTGGTGTTTGTTTGAATTCAGGAGGTATCTCATTGAAAACATGGCCAGGTGGATTTTAAAGCCTAAATCAGCTGGATTTGAATGAAAAGTATTAATAACAAGTGAGAGAAATCATGACTTAAGAGCTGTGGATAATATGGACTTATATCCTTTTCTACTGGATGAAGTGTAAAACATAGATTTCATCTATGATCATCAAACACAGAGACATCACAGAAAGATATATACTGCACCCCTCAGTGTCTGATTGAATTCAGGAGACTTGTCGATGAAAACACCACCAGGTGGACTGAAAGGCCTAAATCAGCAGGAATTGCAGTGTAAAAGAGTTAATAACAAGTGCGAGTAATATGACTTAAGAGATGTGGGTGATATGGACTTATATCCTTTTCCACTGGATGAAGTGTAAAACATAGAGAGATTTCATCTGTGATCATCAAAGTTCAGAGTAGTCATAGAAAGATATATACTGCACCCTTTGGAGTCTGATTGAATTCTAGAGGTATCTCGTGAAAACACCGCCAGTTGGCCTGAAAAGCCTGAATCAGCTGGAATTTGAATGAAAAATGGCTTAATAACAAGTGGGAGAAATCATGACTTAAGTGCTGGAGGTGAGATGGACTTATATCCTGTGCTATTCGATGAAGTGTACAACATAAGGAAATTTCATCGCTATACATCTGGGTAGAGAAACGTTAAGTAACATATAAACTGCTGCTTTGTAGTCTGTTTTAATTCAGGAGTATTGACCCGGAAAATAGTGGAAATTGACCCTCAAGGCCGAACCATACAGGAATTTGCGTGAAACAAAGTTTAATAACAATTGCGAGAAATCATTATTAATAGCTGTGGGTGATATGGACTTATATCCTTTTCTATTCTTGAGGTGTAAAACATAGAGAGATTTTATGGATGACTATCAAGATACAGAGAAGTCACAGAAATCTAAATAGGGCAACCTTTGGTGTCTGATTGAATTTAGGATGTTTATCACTGAAAACTCCGCCAGTTAACCTGAAAGGCATAAATAGGCTGGAATTTCCAGGAACAAAGGGTTAATAACAAGTGCGAGAAATCATGTCTTAAGAGCTGAGGGTGATATGGACTTATATCCTTTTCTACTCCATGAAGTGTAATCATAGAGAGATTTCATCTATTATCATCAAAGTACAGAGAAGTCACAGAAAGATATATACCACACCCTTTGGTTTCTGATTGAATTCAAGAGGTATCTGGCTGAAAACACCACCTGGTGGCCTGAAAGGCCTAAATCAGAAGGCATTTGAATGAAAGAGTTAATAACAACTGTGAGAAATCATGACTTAAGAGCTGTGGGTGATATGGACTTATATCCTTTTCTACTGGATAAGATGTAAAACATTGAGAGATTTCATCTATGATCATCAAATTACAGAGAAGTCAAAGATATATACTGCACCCATTGGAGTCTGATTGAATTCAGGAGGTTTATCACTGAAAACACCACCAGTTGGCCTGAAACCTAAATCCTAGGACTTTGAATGAAACAAAATTTAATTAACAAGTGCAAGAAACATGACTTAAAAGCGGTTGGTGAAATGGACACTTATCCTTTTCTACTCCATGAAGTGTAAAACATAGAGAGATTTCATCTACTATCATAAAAATACAGAGTAGTCACAGAAAGCTAAATACTGCACCCTTTGGAGTCTGTGGGAGCCCATCTCAGAGATGAGAAACTTGTATTCTAAATCTTTGCAAGTTAAGCTCTCTGCCCCCCGCAGGAGGAACAAACTGGGAGCTGACCAGAATCTGGGGACCCCCTAGGGGTGTAGCTCCCCGGACCCCATGTATAAGAGTGCTGAAGTCATGAACTGCATCATTATTAAGAAAATATAGGAGCCCTGCGTCAGATTCTTTACCTTAATTAAATTCTCCGTGAAAAGTCATTGAAATACTGGAAGGAGCTTGAGGCAAGGAGAACTTGATAAACCAGATAAGCTTTACAGTCAAGGAATAACCTTGGGTGACTTGTAACCAACTTTTATTATCCTGATTCACTAAAATGATTGCTTAGGAATGTTTAGTAGTATATAATGATAATCTATTTTCTGTTAAGATATTGATTTCTGTCTTTTGCGTTATAGTCCTCACGCGCTCAATGGTAATTATCCTCACGTGGTCACTTCTGCCTCTCACTGAGATAATGCAACCACTACTCACAAAATGCCCCTCCTGATAGAATGTTGAAATAGCTTGTTTAAACAATATAAAAAGTGGCTTGCAAACCTAGAATAAAGCAGCAGATTCCTTGCTCACTGAATTCGTGTCTGTGATCATCATTCCCCTGCCTGAAGTTTCTCCTGTCTACCTGAAGCCTGCACTCAGTGGTCCGTAGCAGGAGTCTGATTGAATTCAGGAGGTTTATCACTGAAAACACCGCCAGTTGCCTGAAAGGCCTAAATCGGCTGGAATTGATTGAACAACAAGTTAATAACAAGTGGGAGATATCATGACTTAATAGCTGGAAGTGAGATCGAATTATATCCTGTGCTATTTGATGAAGTGTACAACATAGGAAAATTTCATCCCTATACATCTGAGTAGAGAAACGTTAACTAAGAAACAGCTCCTTTGTAGTCTGTTTCAATTCAGGAACACTGTTGCTGAAAATGCAGGAAGGTCATCATCAAGGTCAACTCATGCAAAATTTGAGTGAAACAAAGGTTAATAACAAGTGCGAGAAATCATGACATAAGAGCTGTGGGTGATATGGATGTATATCCTTTTCTACTCCATGTAGTGTAAAACATAGATTTCATCTTGATCACAATGTACAGAGAAGTCACAAAAAGATATACACTGCACCCTTGGAGTCTGATTGAATTCAGGAGGTTTCTCGCTGAAAAAAACTGCCTGCAGGCCTGAAAGGCCTAAATCAGCAGAAATTTGAATGAAAAGCACTTAACAACAAGTATGAGAAATCATGACTTAAGAGATTGGTTGATATGCACTTATATCCTTTTCTACTGGATGAAGTGTAAAACAGAGAGAGATTTCATCTATGATCATCTAAGTACAGAGCACTCACAGAAAGATACATACTGCATCCTTTGATATCTGATTGAATTCAGGAGGTTTCCCGCAAAAAACACCCCAAAGGCCTGAAAGGCCTAAAGAGCAGGAATTTGAATGAAAAAAGAGTTAATAACAAGTGTGAGAAAATATAACTTAGGAGCTGTGGGTTAAAGGGACTTATATCCTTAACTACTGGATGAAGTGAAAACATAGAGTGATTTCATCTATGATGATTAAAGTACAGATATGTCACAGAAAGATATATACTGCATTCTTTGGTGTCTCATTGAATTCAGGAGATTTCTCGCTGAAAACACCACCAGGTGGCCTGAATGGCCTAAATCAGCAGGTTTTTCAATGAAAAATTGTTAATAACAAGTGCGAGAAATCATGACATAAGAGATATGGGTGATATGGACATATATCCTTTTCAACTGGATGAAGTGTAAAACATAGAGAAATTTCATCTATGATCATCAAAGTACAGAGAAGTCCCAGAGAGATATATACTGCAAACTTTGGAGTCCGATTGAATTCAGGAGTTTCTCCCTGAAAACACTGCCTTATGGCCTGAAAAGCCTAAATCAGTAGGTATTTGAATGAAAAAATGGTTAATAACAAGTGGGAGAAATCATGACTTAATATCTGTGGGTGATAGGGACTTATATCCTTTTCTACCCCATGAGTGTAAAACTTGGAGAGATTTCATCTATGATCATCAAAGTACAGAGTAGTCACAGAAAGATATAAAATGCAATCTTAGGAACCTGATTGTATTCAGGAGTTTTCTCCTGAAAACTCTGCTTTATGGCCTGAAAGGCCTCAATAAGAGGAATGAGAATGAAAGAAGTTTTAATAACAAGTGGGAGAAATCATGAGCCAAGATCTGTGGGTGATATGGACTTATAACATTTTCTACTTCATGAAAAGTAAAAGATAGATTTCATCTATGACCCTCAAATTACGGAGACGTCACAGAAAGATATATAATGCACCCTTTGGAGTCTGATTGAATTTAGGAGGTTTCTCGCTGAAAACACTGCTTTATGGCCTGAAAGGCCTAAATAAGAGGAATTTGAATATAACAAGGTTTAATAACAAGTGGGAGATATCATGAGTTAAGATCTGTGGGTGATAGGGATTATATCCTTTTCTCCTCCA
>PVHY01022654.1:0-22081 GCA_004024945.1 Uropsilus gracilis
ATTTACATATTTGTGTAATTTTTTTGTCTGTACCTATTTGTGTAAGTATATACTAACATACGGTTTTTCTAAACCACTTGATAGTAAGTTGTAAACATAGTTCTTGAGCCCTAAATATTTAGTGTTTTCTAAGAAAGATGTTTTTTTTGTAACTGCAGTATAATTATTAAAACCAGAAATTTTAACTTTGTTTCAAAAGCTGAACTCAGATCTCTTCAACTGTCCCAACAGTATTCTTATATCAGATTTCTTCCCAGTCTATAGAGTCATATGACATTAACACCATAGAATAATAGAGGTATTTGTTTTGTAATCTGTCCCTCAATTTGGGTTTGGTTTCTTCTTAATCAAGATTTGGGCTATGCATTTTGGGCAGGAATATCAGTGCCAAATATCTATCCATAGAAGGCAGTGATGCTGCTTGGTCTCGTTGATAGCATTGAACACTTAGTTAAGATGGTATTGGCCTACATCAAATCTTGTCTGTTGTAGTTTGGACTAGTGGGTTCTTACTCTACTCTCTGGATTAAAATTCACTGCAACTTCTCAAGTGGGAATCCCTTTGTGCTGGTCCCTTCTTCATGTGTCCCATTGTTTCTTAGTTTCCTTTTAATAAATTGTCATCTATCTGTAACTGTATTTAATCCTTGTTTCCCACTCTATTATCTCTTTGCAGTAACAGGTTCTGTATCATTTAAGAAATCACAAGTTTTTTTTTTCTTCTTGTCTTTCTGTACTTACAGTCAGTCTGTCAGCTAACTTAATTGGAGTACTAGTATTTTTTTGATAGTTTAATATTCTGTTACTAAGTTATTCTTAGTCTTTCTAGCTTGTACTTTAAAAAAAGTATTATGAAAAGAGTAATATGAAATAGTTATGTATTTGCCACCAGCCCTGAAAAATTGCTAATAGGATTTATGTTATCCTTATATGCCAGAGGATCATATTTCTTACTTTTTTCTAAGTAAATACCATTATCCCCAAACCAATACCTTAAATTGGGTATTTTCGTGTATTTACATGTTTTATATATTTGTACATATATAATAAATACATAACATTTTTGTGTGTTTTTAAATTGTTTGTAAGTAGTATCTTTGAGTGTATTTTTTCTGCAGTACATTATATAAAAAGTATAGCTATAGTTTATTCAATAGTACTTCATTGCTATATATACCACAAGGATTTGCCTATTTTCCTTTGATGGACTTTGGTCATTTATAATTTTTTTTTTAAGAGACAAGGTCTCGCTTTGTTGCCTAGGGTAGTCCCAAACCCTTGGACTCAGGTGATTCTCTAGCCTCAGCCTCCCAGTTAGCTGGATTACAGATGTGTGCCATCACACCAGGTCTTTTTAAATATTAGAAATAATTAGAACTAGATGCCCTTTGTTCCTGGCATAAATTAAGAAGCTTTTAATAATTTGTGCTAATTGGAAAAAAATTAGTGAAATGGAAGAAAAACATGACTATTTAATTTTTTTGACTTGTATAATACAGAAGAACTAACTTTACTAAATATTAAAAAGCCAGATCTTGGTTTTTAAATACAATGTTAAGGTGGGCATGGTGGCACGTGCCTGTAAGCGACAGCTTGTCGAGTCGTGGTGGGGTCTGGGGATCATGGTTCAAGTCCCACCGGGGCAGTACAGCAAGACTAGTCCCAAAAAATAGCTGGGCATGGTGGCGCAAGCCTGTAATCCTAGCTACCTTGGGAATCTGAGGCTGGGGATAGCTTGAGTCCGTGGCAAAGTGAGCCTGTGGTTCCAGGAGCAAAAAGTAGGGAGTCCTAGTGTCCAAAGAGGACAGGGTAAATGTGAGAGTGGGTTAGGGCAGTGTTTGGAAAATGACTGATAATAGTAATGGCTGCAGGTAGGTGATTGCTGTAGCTGGTGCCAGGTACATGTAAGTTCATTTTCTACTTTTATTTTTATTAGCTATCTTCCATAAAAAAGATTTATATTTAAGGGGCTATTGTAAGACTTAACACATCAGACCAAAACATTAAACTGAAAGAAAAGGCTCAGCACCAGACTAAGGTATATACTTGCAGTAAATATTACAGATGAAGCATTGATTTTTTTTTTCTTTGTTGTAGAAATATCCTCAAGATACCTCTAGATAAGTAGTCAGTAAACATGACATGACAAGAAATTTTTGCCTTTTTTTTTTTTTTTTTTAACAAAAAGTGCAATTTAGGACACTGGGAAGAGGAAAGTTTCTATATTCAATGCAAGTACAACTACAATAAAAACCAGTTGTGATATATAGCCCTTTAGCTAAAAATTTGAAGACCTCCCCAAGATGCATGAAAGTTTGACCTAAAAATTCCCAACATGTAAAAAATAAAATAGAATATATGGAGGGGGTTTTAAATAGCAGCATTACTGACAAGTCTATTGATAGCTTTTTAAAGAATTAAAATGTTCATTAAAATAGATGTGTTCAATGATATATAACCTGGCAGTTAAAAATTATGACTATGTACACACTGGAATATTACTCTGCAACAAAACCGACAAATATGAGGCATTTTTGATAACCTGGATGGACCTAGAGGGAATCATGTTAGCAGAAATCAGTCCAAAAGAAAAAGACAGAAACCATATGCTCTTACCTATAGATGGAATATAGGAATAGCAAACAAAATACCAGAAAATAGTGAAAATCAGCTGTTAGTGGAGCTGGGGCAGACCCACAAGATCAAGATGAAGGTTTACAGGTGATAAGGTAGAGGGAGAACCCCAGGGGATGCAATGATGTTTTACACACACGTAAATATAATAAGTTAATTTAAAAAATTAAAAATAAATTATAATTATGAAAGTATGTAGCACCATAGAACAATTCTCTTAATATTAGGTGCAGTTGCAATGACTGCTATTTATTACCAACTGATTGTCAGCTAAAAGCTAAGCTGCTTTTATAGAACTCTTGCCTTCCTTCAATAAAAAAAAAAATTAAAAATTTATTTTAAGAAATAATTCTTGTCTTCCCAACTCTGGAATGAGTTGCCACCAGATGGGGAAAACAAGACTCAGATTATATGCTTGTTTAAAGTCATTAGGTTGAAAAGTAGACAAGCTATAATTTGAATGAGGTTTTTCTGTCCCCCAAAGCCAAAGGAGTCAGGAGGTATACATAGTGATTCAGCGATGTAAAAGGAATATGAGGCATGTGTATGAAAAAAGGATGAGACAAGTGTATGAAAAAAGGATGAGAAGGAAAGTACCCATATATGGTAATGGTTGCTGAGTTGAAATGGTAGAATTGTAGTGTTTGGTGTTGACCTTTTGTATTTTTCTAAACGTTCTGTAACTAAAAAGAAAATGTAGAGCAATTAAACATTCAGATTGGTAGGTTGTAAATTCCAAAATATCCCAAAAACTGAGCTGTTAGTGCATGGAGGTAGTTGGTAATGCAGTCCCTGCAGCAGAAAGTTGACTTGTGAAAATGTACTTTAACTCATTTGTTGTTTTGCTTTTATCGTAACCCTTCCCCCTTTAGAATGGGTACTAACAGTACCCATTAACAGTAACAGTTGCATCATGTTTATGTATTTTTCTGTTATGTTTCAGTAGAATTCTGTTTTCTTGAACATACTAAAATGATCAGTAGGGTAAGGGTGGGCGGAATGTTTCAGCATTTAATTGCAGATTGAGAGGAATAAGCTTTAGGGACACACCAAATGGAATGTTTAACAACAGAATATATAACTGGCTGAACAACAGTTTTGGTGTGAGCCAAGTCACACAAGGAAAGACTCACTTGTTTCTAATTTTCTTTCTTCAAACTAGCACAACAGATTTGTCCTGGACTGTAAAGACAAAGAGCCTGATGTACTATTTGTGGGGGACTCCATGGTGCAATTAATGCAGCAATATGAGGTAAAGGTGGAAGGGAGTGAGGGTAGTTCTTGGCTACTACTGTGAAACCCATGTGTTGCCAACAAACTTTGATCCTAAACTGAACTTGTACGCTTGCTTACCCATGACACTTCAGAGACACTCGGGTTCAGAGTATGAGAGTCAGACCTCCCTAATGGGCTTCTTTGTGCGTGATGAGATGAAGAAAAATAATTAGCATTGTTTATATCTAAACTTCCTTTTTTACATTGAAATCCAAGAAGCTTCCCATTATATTTATATATGTTTATCCTAGTCATGATTTTTAACTCTTACTGCTATTTTGCTATTTTCTCTCTTGGATTTGCTCATTTATATTTGTCTTAGTCGCGGGTCTCACCATTTTCTTTCATATATTTCTGCAACAAGAAGTTCCAAATCTTGTTTGTCAGATTAGGAATTATTTCAGGAGAAGTTTAAAAGAAAAGAATGTTTCATTTCTTCTGGCTGCCATACTCTTCATTTTGTGTTTCTGTTTTATCTTATTCTTTTAAGTGACTAAACAAAATTAAAGGAGAGTTTATTGAATTGACAGCTTAATTATAAATATTGGTTCCTCTTAAGGGTCATCAGCTTGAGTGTAATTCAGTTCTTGAACTGAACCAATACTTTGTTAAGAACTGAGTTACATGATGATATCTGCACAGTCCTTTAAACAGTGGGTACTTGACCATTTGGTTGGAATGTTCCAATGCATAGTATGGAAGTGTTATTTCTGAAACTTCACAGCATACTGCAGTAAATAATTCCTACTGATTTTACCTTGAATAAATTAAGTTTTTCTCTTTTTAGATATGGCGAGAGCTGTTTTCTCCACTTCATGCCCTAAATTTTGGAATTGGGGGAGATACAACAAGACATGTTTTGTGGAGACTAAAGAATGGAGAACTGGAGAATATTAAACCTAAGGTGAAATGAACTTTATTTTTTTTTAGGGATGATCTTTAATCTTGTGTCTTTCAGATAAAAGTCACCTGAAACTGGTAGTAAAAAGCTTCTTTGAAGTGTTACTTCACTATTTCAGCTTCATGTCTCTTGAAGATAAATATTACAGATACACATTCAGAAGGCTGGCTGTTGTCTACTTTGGTCATATTTGTTGTTGAATTATCTTCTTCAGCTCTAGGAAGAGATTCATAACAGTAAGGTCAGCTGTTCTGTGGACCTGAGAAAGTATGAGGGGACATTGCTCCGAGGTGGACCCTGCGAGCAGAGCCACAGTTTCCTTCAGGAAGCAATTTTGGATTATTTAACCATGTCAACAAATTGGTTGTCAAGGCCTTTAAGTTCTTCTATAAAAAATTTGAAGCAGATATGAATAAATAATTCACCATAAATTTGTACCCCAGTCCTTTGTAAAGGTCCTGAATTGGCATACTATATATGATTTTTTATAGTCTCAAAGGGGGAAAAAACCAAAGCTGAGCCATTGATAGCGTAGATTTAGTTGAAAGTATTTTGTTTTTTGCCTTTCGAATAGAAAAACTCATCCCTGTTCTTATATTGTGATAGAGTAGAAGTCAATTTGTTGAGTCATGTAGTAAGATATCATATTTCCAGGTGACGGCTAGTCATAAAGTTTGTTTATTTTAAAAAAAAAAAAAAAGCTTGTTCAAAATATATTCAGCCTCTACCCCGTGAGTGTAGAATACAGTGATGCATTTTTATCCTTTACATTCCCTTGGGCACGTCTGTCAGTTTTTCAAAAAACAACTTCTCGTCAAGTAGTAACTTTTTTTTTCAGTTGCAAATTTTCTCCTCAGATCCTGGGGGAAATTTAGATGCTTGATTTTTTAAATTTTTCCTTTAACTTGGATGATTTCAAGGCAGAGTTATACTTTTATGCAATTGAATAATTCCACAATAATGAAAGAATTCTGTTTCTTCCGAGTACATTTTACCACTTACGTAGTAATCGATTTAGAACTTTCCTGATATATGTGGGGCCTAAGCCAATTTTTTAAAATGACTGGCCGTTGAAGTTATCCAACAGCATTTGAGATGTTTGTTTTTCGTTGAGTTTTGAAGTCTGATTTACATCTAAATATTCCTTTGTCTCTGGATATTGATCTTTTCCTTCCCTCCCTCATTTATAGGTTATTGTTGTCTGGGTAGGAACAAACAACCATGAAAACACCGCAGAGGAAGTTGCAGGTGGAATTGAGGCCATTGTACAACTTATCAACACAAGGCAGCCACAGGCCAAAATCATTGTATTGGTATGTATTCTTTGAGCACATGGAGACTTTGAAGTTATTAGGTCATGTAATCATGTAAAACCATGATTACTTAAGAATATTGAGACTCTTTAGGTAGGAATAGTTTATAATGCTCCTGAGATGCTCTTCTCGGATATATCCCATTGTCTTACCAATATCAACATTTCACAGACCACTTGTGGGGTCATCTGCTCATCCTTATTTAGAAGTGGAAATCCTCTTTGTAGTTTCAGGTAACCTTAATTCTATTTGAAACTATCTTGAATTTTTTAAAATTACATATGGTACTTGTCTGAGTCCTGAGTTCTTGGGTTTCAAATTGACTTAGATCTGTAGTTCTCTTTTCATTGTTAACCTATAAAGGTGATGTATCTGTTAGAATTTTAATAATAATTCTAATCTTTAGAAATAATTCTCTAAAACATTAGTCAGCAAGAAAATGGTCTTAGGATCGGGTGCAGTGGCGCTCACCAGTAATCGCAGCGCTAGGAGGCTAAGGCCAGGGATCGCTTGAGTCTGCGGGTTCGAGACTTACCTGGGCAATATAGCAGGACCTGGCCTCTAAAAAATAACCAGGTGTGGTGGTGCACGCCTGTAATCCCAGCTACCTGGGAGACTGAGGCTAGGGATCACTTGAGTCTGCGGGTACCCCAGGCAACATAACGAGACTAGTCTCTTAAAAAAAAAAAGAAGAAATAAAGAAAATGGTCTTACCCCTTTTTTAGTTTTACCTCTAACACATTGTCCTTTATAATTTAAGCACTTAAGTCTTTGTGGTCTCAGATTACTCGCTGTCAATTTTAATGTAAAAATTTACTCTTGATATTCTTAGGCCAACTACGAATGTATGTTTCAGTGAAATCTGATATACAGCACTTTACTGAGATGGTATTAGAAGATAGTTATTTATTCAGCATACATGAAAGTCACCATGTACAAGTCACTATTCTAGGTCCTGAGCATATAAAATGAATAAGGTGGTGTCCATCTCAAGCTCACAGTTCAGTGAATGAACACAGTTATATAGTTACTGTACTGTAGCCTTCTGGGAGTAAGGGGAGAAAAGAGTCTATTTTAGATAGAAATTTTAATATCTCAATTTAGTTTTAAAGAACTAGTTGGTCTCCAGACAAATGAAATAATATAAGAAAAAGAAGGCATTGCAGAAAAATAGAAGAGAATGATCATTGTTTATACATGTATTTTTTATTGAGTAAGGAAAGGGAAGGATTCTGGGAAACTGTTAGTGTTATCAAAGTTTGAGACTGGGATGGTTAAGGGAAAGAGGCTACATATAGCCAGATCATATAGCCATTTATATGCCATGTTCAGATTTTATTCTTAAGGTACTAGGGAGCCAGGTCTTATTGCTTTTATTACATGATATTTAATTTAACTTATTACATATTCTTTATATCCAACCTTTTTATCCTGCTTATATACTTCTTTATATCCTGACTTATCTCAGAAAAGATTGCAGTGTGGTTAAAAGTTCACGTCTGAAGTACAAGGGTTGGTACTTAGTAGTTGCTTAGGATATTTGTATGAATGTTACTTTATGAATATAATAAAATATTTTTTATTTCAACTAGATTTTTAAATTTGATACACAGTGGTATAATCTGTGCTACTAAAATATGGGAAATAACCTGCTCAGCACTATAAGGGAATGATTATACAAATCATTTGCAATAATAGCACTAGTCATGTGACAGTTAGGATTATGTGAAAATAAGATTTATGGTGTATTTAAGTGAAAAGAGTAACCAATATGTGCATTATATTTAGGATTTCTTTGAAGTATGTATTGCAACTGAGAAAACAGCTATTAAATGGTGAAGGATCAGAACATAGTACTTTTTATTTCTTTTTGTTTCCTCTAACATAACATTTTAACAGTTACTGTTATTGGAAAAATCACATTGCTTACCATTGATATTCATATTAGGAAAATGCTGTGAATGTGCAGCTATATGAAAGTCTGTATAGGTATGGTACCCTATTTCTGAGACCCATTCTTCATGGGCCTATTGCTGTAGTATTCTTTCATAGTCAGAAGATATTCTTTCATAGTCAGAAGAATGTATGTATTCCTTGTTCACTAGTCATTCTTCCTTGTTTCTCATTTTATCTTAAAACTTTGATGTTTCACTGTTTAAGGGCTGTTCTTTGTAAATTGTTAGATATACTTTTTTAAAGTATATACTTGTGCCCTTTCTTTTTTTTAAGAGACTAGGTCTCACTGTGTTGTCCAGGGTAGTCCCAAGCCCACGGATTCAAGTGATCCCTTGCCTCAGTCTCCCAGGTAGCTGAGATTACAGGCGCACACCACCACGCCAGACTATACTTGTACTTTTAACAGTCGTATAAATTAGGAAATTGACACATCTTTGAAGTTTTTGAGATGCCTAACCTCAAAAATTAGGAGAAATTGAGCTGTGGTAACAGTCATGATTATCTTTAGTTCACCTTTGGAATTATTAAATCACACAACAAATTGGTAATCAAGGTTACTGCATTTAGCAGAAAAAAAGCTAAAACAGACATGAACAAGTACTTAGTCTGAGTGTAAATTTTTTTCTTTTGTAGTATACATGTAGAACATCTTTTTGTGAGTTAAGACTTCTTAACATATTCTATCAGAAAAATGAGTGACAGAAATCCTGCCTATATCACCATAATTTCCTATGTAGTGTATCCTAAACCAACTAAAAGTTTGGAGAGGTTTGACAGTTTCATGATAGGACCACTTTATCTATAAAAGCCATTTCTAGGTTTAGATGATATATGATTCCTGGAGACTTTTATTTACCATGTTATAAAGACATCTGACAGATTATATTATCAAAAAGTTAATCAGTCTGTATCTCTTCCCATGTGATTGATCCATCAAGATTGTATTTATTTAAAAAAAACAGTATTTGTTACAACTCTTCTCACGTAGTAGTGTAGGTTTCATGTGGCATTAATAAGAGATGTGTTTTTATATAGATTGTTCTGATGATTGCGTGGAAGATGAATTTCAGAGAAGAGAACATTTGAGATAGTATCGCAGTATATAGAATCAATAGGGGAAAAAAAGAATGAATTAGAAAAGCATTTAGGGTGCAAAAACCAAGTAATTAAAAGGAATGGCCAGGCAATATAAAGAATATAGGAGCGGGAGTGTAGTTTTAGGGTATTGTCTTAATGTTGGGAGTGCCTCAGGAACATCAAGTTCATTCTGTAGTTGGATGTTCAGTGGAAGGTTTTGAAAATTTAGGAGATGATCTAGGCTAAAGTGTTTAGAATGGGAAGACAAAAAACAAAAGCTGTGAAGAATACCAGCAATTAAAGAACAGAAGGACTCGTGAAGAAACTAAGAAGGAATTCTCAGAGAGCTTTTCATTAAAACTATTTTAGCATTCAGAAATTAAAGGTATAAAAAGTGCCAAGTGGAGCGATCATACAAGTCTATCTGAAATCACAATAGAGAAAAGTCAGTAATTTTTTTCCTTGTTATCTTCTCCACCCCAGGGTTTGTTACCTCGTGGTGAGAAGCCCAACCCCTTGAGGCAAAAGAATGCCAAGGTGAACCAACTCCTTAAGGTTTCCTTGCCGAAGCTTGCCAATGTTCAGCTCCTGGATACAGATGGGGGCTTCGTGCACTCGGACGGTGCCATCTCCTGCCACGACATGTTTGATTTTCTGCATCTCACAGGAGGGGGCTATGCAAAGATCTGCAAACCGCTCCATGAACTGATCATGCAGTTGTTGGAGGAAACACCTGAAGAGAAACAAACCACCATTGCCTGACTGGCTCCCATCAGTGTTAATAGTATACTGGCTTCCTCAGATCAGTTGTATCACTGGCACTACAGAATCCTTCTCTTAAGGCACTTTGCATTGTAGAATGTTTCTGGATGTTCATATCTAGTGTTTGAAGGGGAGGAGGGGTTTAAACTGGTCCTGTACATAGGTTTGTTTGACACAGGAGAAAACTTAGCTAAGGAAGATTGTTTAAATTCATTTTGAAACCAGAAGGGGACTTTTTAGTTACATGTGTGACACTTTGATTCAATTATCACTGTTTTCCTAGGACAACATCAGGCCTAAGTACTGAACAAAATGAAGGTTTTTTTTTCTTGGCCCTTCCTTCTGTGGATTATGTCATATTATAATAATCAGAACCATTACCTACTTGGCTTTAAAATACATTTTTCCAGTTTTAAGGTTCATAATTTAGCCCTTTTTTTATTTTGCTTTACTTACCTATTTTGAATATTTTAACATGTTGCATTGGATTGAACATGGATTGTCATTCAAATATGGGAGATACTATAGTTACAAGTGAATTTATTCCACACTCTTAGTCTTTCCCATGCTTAGCATGGGAAAATAGGTTTTATCTCATTTGGGGGACTCTGGAGGTATTGTATTTATGCTGCTGGATATCATGTCGATAATGGACCCATGCATGCAGCCTTTCCTTCCTCCCTGTTCCCCTTCAAACCTTTTTATTTTGGGCTTTGTTGACATTACTAGCTTTTTAAAACACATTTTTGAACTTAGAGCTCTGTTCTTGGAAGCATAAGTCCCTAGCCAACTACTCTTAAAATAGTACTGATGTACTGATGTGTAATTCCTTTTTGTGTGGTTTTCTGTGCTCTAGAGTCTGTGTAATGCTATCCATATTCAGAGTTACAGTTTGTTTTTCCCTTAAAAATCTGTTACAGTTTCATTTTTTTTTTGGGGGGGGGAACAGCAACAGAGAACTCTATTTCTCATTCCATAGCCCTGACATTTAATGTTTCATAGTATCTTAAACTGTATATTTTGTTACCTTTTTTTTATTATTTTTACTGGCTTAGTTTCGTAATTATATCAGTTCAGAAAAATTTGGCCTTTTTTTTTCACTAGGAAACAAGTTTGAAGCTGCTCTTCAGAATAGACATTCTACATCCCACCATTTTTGTAAAAAAGAACTAGGCTTGTTTAACTTTCAGGGTTTGTCCTTAATGTATCTTCATCTGAGAATTTCTTTCACGAGAGCGCTTTATAATATTAATGGTTTGCTTGAGCTACCATTTAAAAAATAATGGGACAAAAGGTGGTTTATTGTTTGGTGTACCTATGGAGTGTGTACAGACTGGATCTGCAAATACTTTAAACTGGATCAGGTGGGTGTGGAAGTAACCCATCAAAATGCGCTCTGTAGTGATTCTGCTTAATCTTAAAGTTCAAAAATTAAGACGTACATTTTATGCTCTGCTTGCAAGGCAAACAGCAGTGTGCTGTGTGTTGGAGGAGGTCTGCTGGCTAGTGCTAAGAACCAACTTCTGATTGAAAAGAATAGAATTTGGGCTTATTTTTTTTCTTGTCAGGCTTCTTTCTAGGAGTTTTTGGTTTTTGTCTTTTTAAATACATTTGTGAATGTATCATGTCATCATTAACAACAGAAAATACATGTGATGTTTACTAAACTTGTTTACTGTATTAAAAATTTATTTTTAGCAGCCCAGATTCTTAACATTTTTCAAGACAGTGTTTTTTTTTGTTTTGTTTTTGTTTTGTTTTTTTAGTGGAGGTACTAGAAGGAGAATTTTGTGTGTAAAAAGAGAGTTTCCCATCCAGGTATTTTTCTTTTCATGTTTCAAACAAACCCCCATTAGGTTACTCCTAAGCATGTGCTTTTAACTACTCTCCTGATTGAGGATCAGATATCCTTTGTGGGCGGACCTTCAGCTCCTTTGCATATGTGTATAAACCTCAGATGTTACTACATTTTATATCTACCAGAGCTATTCAAGCAATAGTATTCGAACCACTAGCCTTTGAAATAAAGACTGCCCCGATACTAATGTGCAGGTATTGAGTCCACTTTGATTTCTTTGCAGCTTTTTTGCACTGCTTTAGGCAAAAGGTGTTTATCTGTTTTTCTTTGAGATCCCAGTTTGCTACAGTGACAGAACTTGCTTAGTATTGAATTGCTTTCTTTATACTACATATATATATATATATATATATATATATATAGTTTAATGTACTGTCTAAGTGAAATCGAGTTGTCATTGTGATTAAGGGCCCAACTTTCCAGGCAGCTATAGAGGTATTGTTTTGTTGCTCTCTGAGCAAATTTTCATCCCTTTATCCACCCAGTCCTGCTACACTGGATAGCAATCATTGATGACACTAAAGATTTCTGTGGTCACATCTGGAATGTGAAACATTGAGGATATACTATCAAGGGAGATGTAAGGCATGCTATTTTGCCCACATGTTCTAGACTGCCATAGGTAGGACTTCGGCAACCACCTTGTGTCTCTCTGGACTCTTGAGACCATCTGTCTAAACCCAAACCCTAAACAATTGCAAAAAATCCCAGATCTTGAGTAGCTCATGCCCACCCCTTAAGAATTCTGTCTCTCGTTAAGGAATTTCCAGCTTTATTTTCTTTTAACCTAGTCACTGCTTACAGTTGTATGCTAAAGCCTGAAATACTGTCTGTGCTGTGGTGTATGAGCATTGCCAATTTTATATTTATTGCAGTGAAGAAGAAACAAGATATATGAAAATGAGCATGTCCATGCTCCTAATCTGTGTGGGTGCATGTGGGAGAAGTGAATTGGGGTCTCTTGAAAGGCTTTTTGGAGTGGGGTTTCCCAGCCTTCTCCTTGCTGTTCCTGCTTGGGGATCACTGCTGCTAGCTGACTGGACCTCCCCAATGGAAGTTTGTGATTCTGCTTTGGCAACGTTTCATTGACTAGTAGAACTCATTCTGTTTTAGTGCATAATTCAATATAAATGTGAACATTTCATTCAAACTTGTTTATGTCTTTGTTTCCTTTATCATAGTTTTAATTCCAATGGTGAAAAGAAGGGTCCCCCCCCCCTTATCACAAGTAAGTGGATACTTAGCTCATCCTGCAGCTTTTCTGTGGAACTCAATGTACCAATCTGGCCCTCTTCATTTATCTCCTCAGGGTAGGATGGAATGAACAGTAAAAGTAACCCCAAGTTAATAAATGGAAAAATTATCAAAGGAAATGTTTCAGATTAGTTGACTGTTTCGTAGTTAAAAACAGAATCAAGCCATTAAGCTGATATTTTGGACCTTTTTCCTAGTTTTAACCATAAGAATTTATTTACATGAAGTGTCTCAATTTCACTTGTTTTGCCATCCCTCACACTAATAGTGACCAGTTTTTCTTTTGTGCACTTTGAAATATTTCCATTGTTGCCCTTTGCTGGTACTTGAATACCTCAGTTTAACTACTTTTCAGAGTGCTTGTACTGTTGGGAGAAAAGCCTTAGGATAATATTTCCCCATCTGTACCTATCAAAGCACTTTACATGAAGGTGGATCCCTATTTTACTATAACTTCGTTAAGTGGGTCATGCAAATTAAAGGAGTTGAGCCAGGGATTGAACCCAGCTTTTCCTGACCTCGAAATTGTCCTTGCCAATAATTCAACCTGTTTGGTTTTTTGAGTTTTAGATTCTGATTTACTCAAGTTCGTGACCTCTCCAGTTTACTTTCAGTTGAAAGTGTTGGGTATGGATCACAACTTTTTCACTTTGTCCAAAGAAGCTTCAGTTTTACTGCACACAGTGCACTCCTTTTCAGTTCCATTTGGAATGACTTTCTTCCCCCCTTAAAATCAGCAAAATTGTGTTGATCAAGGATTTTTGGCGAAACACAAGTCAAAGACTAAGCATATCAGATAAGTTCAGATTGAAAGAGACTACATGACTAAATGATAGAACGTTAAACGATCTCAAAGAATCCATGAAGTGTCTGAAGAAGAATCACATTGGCAAAAAGATAACTCTGAAATAGGAGTTGCCAACTTCCTTATTCCAAGGGATGGCAGGTAGGACCTAGTTGAAGATGAAATGATGTTGAGTAAGGATTCTATCAGGAACTTTAGAAAGCATGGTTGCCTTTGAAATCCACTTATACTTGAACCCAGGAAGGTTTTACAGACGCTAGTATGGGTGTATGCTGTCAACTTTCTAGTTTGTTCATTACAGTGTGACCAGAGTATAGGAACCTATCATAGACAGAGTTCTTATGCATCACAGCATAGACACAGTTCTCATTTACCACCTTTGCCTCCCCCAGTTACAACAACCTGCCCCAAGTACAAGCTCTTAAAAGCTATGACATTATAAGGTTAGAGCAAGGGTCAGTTACTGTCCTGATGACTAATACCACCAACCGTGCCAGAAATAATTCCAGCAAATCGATAATGCTGATACAATTTCCTTAGCAGCTAAAGTTTTCCGGTGTTTGTATCAGTTGCTCACCATTCTTCACAGAGATGCTATTGGATTAGAGTGGTTTATACAAATTTGTAAACTACTTTCATATAAACTGCTTTCTCTATCCAAATAGGATAACGTGTGGGGATAGTAAAAGGGCATTTTGTATTCCCCAGTTGCCTCTGCACTGCTTGTAGTGACACTAAGTTACAGTCCAGCCCAACCCCATCCTGGAGGTCTACCTTTGTCAGTTGCTTATGAGTTCCACTTAGATCATAGAGCAGCTGTGAAAACAGCTTAGGTCTTGAGGTTTTGTTGACTGTCTCCAAACTCTACCCCTTGTGAACTTCTTAATGACCCAGGACAGTATCAGAGACTGCTGTGGTCGAAGGGAAAGCTCCCTCATCAGCACCTACTTGGGGAAAACTGGGCAAACCAGAAGACTCCATCTCCTACTTGTCTCCAGCCATGCCATGACAGGGATGAAATCTTTACTAGGCCACATGTAGCCACGAAGCAAAGATCTAAAATATTTTGTTAAACAGTCTGTCTTTGAGATTGGTCTGACTTTATACTATTTTCTTGCCTTTTTTCTTATTTGCTGTTCATTTTTGCTTAGTTCACATAAAAAATAACATCTAAAAGCAAATTGTATGCACTGGTCAAGCTTTGACAGCACACTTGTAAAGACCTGATGATATGTGAGTGTGCTTGTTGATCATCACTGATAGTCCTAGCTACTAAGTGTGACATCCAGGGCTCTACAGCATCTGATCCTCTCTGGTTCAGATTCTCCCATCCCTTAATTTGAACTTTCAAGTCAGTAACATTGAGCTCTGAATTTGTCTCTGTGGTGAGACCTCCATCTACACTAGCTACTACACTACTCCATCTACACTCCCTTCTGCTACACTAGCTCCTGAATTTTTGGACATCTCATTGGGATACCTCTTGGGGTATTTTCCAGTTTTCCCTTTTTCCAGTTCTTTTTTCCCTCTTTTTCCAGTTCTAATGTGAGTTCCCTTTATTTTTCTTTTTACTTTTTTTTTTTTTTTTTGAGACTAGGTCTCACTATTTTTGCCCGTGGAACCGCATACTCACATTGCCTGGGGTACCACAGACTCAAGCAATCTCCAGCCTCAGCTTCCCAGTAGCTGGGATTACAGGCATGCGCCACCACACTCAACTATATATTTTTTTGGAACTAGGTCTCACTATGTGCCCCAGGCGTGACTCGAACCACGATCCCTAGCCCCAGCCGCTTCATAGGCTGAAGCTTATAGGCAGGAGCCACCGTGCCCGGCACGTGAGTTCCTTTTAACACTGTAAATCTTTTACCTGTTTATCTATACTGCTAGATTATTAATCCCCTTTCCCCCTTATTTTTAAAAATTTAATTTTCTTGGTGACTTATTTAGATTATAAATGTCTTCTTTTTTAGAGAATAGTTCTTGCTATGTTACCCGGGATAGTCCTGAACCCACGGACTCAAGTGATCCCTAGCCTCAGCCTCCCAGGTAGCTGGGATTACAGATGCACGCCACCTTGCCCAGCTATTTTTGAGACTAGGCCTCTTGCTCTGTTGCCCAGGGTAGTCTTGAACCCATGGACTCAAGTGATTCCTAGCCTCTGCCTCCCAAGCAGCTGGGATTACAAGTGTACACCACCGCACCTAGCCTAGATTGTAAATTTCTTAAGAACAGAATGTTTTGTCTTTGTGTTCCCAGCATACCTGACTTTGTAATTAGGCACTGAATAAATGAAGGAATAAACAGGACATTAATCTGTTCATGGCCATCTAGCTAGTAGTCATCAGATTTGGAACTAGAGCCCAGGATTTCAAGTTCAATTTTTTCAGTAGTGACCCTTGTGAAGAACAGTAGATGTTATTCTTGCTAGTAATAAATAAGGGCAAATAAAATTCAAGAACAACAAAAAACTACAATGTATATCTAATACAAAACTTGTTCATATACTTTCTGTAATTGTTAGACTGTACAAAATTAAGATAGTGGTTATGGGAAAAGTGAAGTTAGGAAAAAAAGTTAGACTGTGATTTGGTGATACAAGGTATTGTGAATGAGGTAATCACCTCTGAAGGCTTCGAGGACCAATAAGGTAATCTGGGAAACTATGGGATGTTTACTCTCTGAGCCAGAGAGTAAAGAGACGGAGGACACTTTCTCATATTGAGTTGCTTATGATCTTTAAATACAGTCAAGGAGGAGTAAGAGGTTCTTCAATTGCATCTTCTGGTTTCTTAGCCAGAGACCCAAGCTTCCTCGAAATAGGAGGATGGCTGGCTCACTTTTATCGATGCTCTTTGGAGACACAGATTTGAGCTGATCAATTATTTATCTGCTTGTTTTCAGCAACCTGATGATCAGCCTTATTTCCTGGAAAGCTCTGAAGCTGGTTCCATTACCTGGCTGCAGGGGTGTAGATGCAGGGTCTGAGCAGGTTGCATGCATGTCCCAGTCTGAATGGTGAAAGCCCAGATTTAGGAAATGAAACTTCAGATAGGAGCAAACTTGTATGGCTGCTATGGCTGACCCATCTCTGGCAGAAAGCTCTGGCCACTAAGTGAAAGCTGCTTTCCTTCTGCTTTAGACAGTTCAGTCCATTGAATGCAGCCCAGCCCCACCCCACTGTAAGGCACTTAGGACAGTCGGAAATGAGACTCAGTTCCTGAAGACTCAGAAAGTTTAGTTTGCCTAAGGTCCACAAAACGGATTTAAAGGGACTTCCTGGCCAGGCATGGTGGCGCATGCCTGTAGGTGGCAGCCTAGGAAGCCACAGCCAGGGCTAGGGATTGCTGTTCGAGTCCTGCTGGGGGCATGAAGTCTCTCTTGGGGCATGAAGCAAGACCTAGTCCCAAAAAAATAGAGCATGGAGGCGCATGCCTGTAATTCCAGCTACCTAAGAAGCTGAGTCTGTGGTACCCCGGGCAACATGAGCCTGCAGTCTCACAGGCAAAAATAGCAAGACCTAGTCTCAAAAAAAATAAATAAAAAATAAAAGGACTTCCTGACATTTGAGTCCTTGCTTTTTCAGTAGTAATTGTGAAGCCATGCGGCAGGTTTGGGACATTATCCCCAGTATGACAGAATACACACTGTCATTCCCAATCTGATGTGCACTGTTTTCACACTGTTAGCAAGAGATAACTCAATAGATGAGCAGTTCTGGGAATGGACAGCTTGCATCGCGGAAATCTGCTCTATGCTTTAGCTATCCAGGTTGCCTGTGTCCAGGACAGTTCTCTTTGAGCTTCACGTGTAATTATACTGAGCCCTTTTGATGGTCACAGTGAAAACAATTTAAAGTCTGTTTCCTTCAGAGGGGTTGGCTTTGTGATCTTTTTTTTTCTTGGCTAAAATTATACCATTACATTATTCTAAAGTCTCTTGATCCTGCCACCTCCCAAAACCCCTACCTTTCGAGTTACTAAATTACTTGATTGGAATCCACTGATCCATCATTTACTGTGACTTACGCTGGGTGCAGTCTTAAGGCCAATTTAAAAGCACCCCTACCAACCAACAAATTGCAGAAAAATGGGAGATGGAGTGACTGGAGGGGGGATATGGAGGGATGATACAGAGGGAGGAGGAGGGATCAATTAGTGCACAATTGTGACAAATCAATAAAATGAATTTAAAAAATTAAAAATAAATAAATAAAAGCACCCCTGAGCCAGCCAAAACTTCCTGTCATCTTTCTCCAAACCTCAAAAATCTCATGACTTAAATGGAGCTGGAGCTGGACCCATGGAAAACTGAGACTCTTTGTCAGTTGCCTAGGGAGTGGTCCCATATCCTTGGTCCTTTCTGCTCTCAGACTGGAAAGGGTGGCCCTAGCTGGTGACCACACCCTGCTCCTTGGGGCCAGGGCCAGAGTTCGGTTTTCACAGCATAGCGGAGCACACAGTAGCTGTACAGGAGGCTGCCCTGTGGTCTTTACATCTACTATCTCTGCTCACAAGGCTGACTTTTAAGACCTGGCCCTGCCCTACTTTTATGCCACAGCTGACAGACCTTTTCTCCTTGCAGAGCTGCCAGACCTCAGAAAGGGCCTATTCATAACTGGCTTATGCTGTTCCCTCTTTAGGGGGTGGGGCAAGATGGGCTGAGGAACATTGCAGACCTGAGAGCAGCACAAAATTTCTGAAACTGTCCTCTTGTCTGGGAACTAAAGTGTCCAGGTGAAGCCCCTGAGATCTTGAAAGAGAAAAGGATTATGTCTGGGGTTTATTTGAGTAGATTTCTCCTAAGATAGTGCCAAGAGAAAGGGAGCTAACCGAAATATTGATAAGCCACAGAGCAGTGATTCTCAGACAAGCTTCTGGAATGCTTATTATAATGCAGGTTTCTGGGCTCCACCTTCAGAGGCTGTGACTCAGTAATTGGAAGCAGTGTCTGCATTTTTAACAAGCTAGGGTCTCAGGCATGGTGGCTCATGCCTGTAAGCTTCAGACTATGAAGCGGCCGGGGCAAGGGATTGCGGTTCGAGTCCCACTTGGGGCAAAAACAGGGAGACCTAGTCCCAAAAAATAGCTGGGTGTGGTGGCGCACGCCTGTAATCCCAGCTACCTGGGAAGCTGAGGCTGGGGATTGCTTGAGTCCATGGTACCCCGGGCAACGTGAGCCTGCCATTTCATGGGCAAAAATAGTGAGAACCTAGTCTCAAAAAAAAAAAGAAAGAAAATAGTATAATGAAAAAATCATGTTGTGGAAATACTTTCAACAACAACAAAAAACAAGCTAGGGTCATATTTTGCCTGTAAGCTTAAGAGGCAGACTAGGAGTGCTGCACTCCATCCTTGCCCCAGACTGAGCTTATTTAGTACCATCATAATAATAACCAGCCTGTAGCAGAGCCTCTGTGATCCTCAACTTGGGGTTCTTACAGCATCCAGGAAAGTTCTGGCACATGATAGCCATGTTAAATTGTATCAGACTATTTATTAGCAAGCAGTTCCAGTTAAGGGTGGGAGTATTAGAATTTCTGCTTTCCTGGCAAGATGATGAGGATTACTATAAGAGAAAGTGAATGCCAGTTGGAATGTGGAAGTCCTACACTGACTCTCCAGACAGGCCAGGTGGAGGGCTCATTATGAAGCTACCTCTTGTTCCCCTGGGGGGCCTTCAGTTCAGTGTGGACTGAAATTAGAGTCATAGGATAGTGTTTATTCTAGAGAGAGCTTATAGTCAAAGTGAGGATTCAGATCCAGGAAAAAGGTTTACTCTGAGAATTGTTCAGAGTTTGAGGTCACTTTTTGCCTCACCTCAGAGTTGCTTATATGCAGGAAAGGAACCCGTATATCACTGACATCAAGAATGATCTCTGTAGGCTTAGTTCTTTCACTTTCAGCTTAACCTAAAAAAACTGATGCTAATCCATGTGCAGAGATGGAAAAATGCAGGGGGTTTAATCATGTCCAGGACTTTTAAAGAATACACTGTGGAGTTACAAAGGTACACATCATTTCAGTCTTCTGTTGGCTACTTGGTCATTAGTGGAGGTTGAAGAGTTGGCTTCTTCACAGTCATTAGATTCCAGCATGGCTGCTTCACAGAGCAGGAGTAAGACTGCTCTGACTTTAAGCCTGTTCAGATAGTTTTGTTCTCTTGCCTGCTAGATGCACAAGTGCGCACACTTGGCTCACTCTATGTATCTGTAAAGAGATAAGCCCCTGACCACTAAGGTTCTCTTCATCTCTTCAGTCTGACTTCTAGGACCCCGGAGCTTGCTCACTTCCGGTCTTCAGCCTCAAGGACTGGTGCTTGGATAGGGGCCTGGTTTTTCGTTTATTTGTTTTTGTTTTTGAGACTAGGTCTCCCGATTTGCCCAGGGTACCACAGACTCAAACCATCCCCAGTCTCAGCTTCCCAGGTAGCTGGGATTACAGGCATGTACCACCATGCCCAGCTATAGTTTTTGGAACTAGGTCTAGCTACATGCCCCTGGCAGGAACCGTGATCTCTGGGGCCAGGTTTAATTCTCCCACTCACCATTTGCTGAGCATAACTAAACCAGTGTCTGGCACACAGAAAGTGCCCATTAGATATTTGTTGCAGGAATGAATAAACAACAAGTCAATAAGGTGAAACAATCCTTACTGGAACAGTGTCTGGGTAATTAAGCAGAGGGAATCTTACTCTGACACTGGCCTAGTTCATCAGGAGGTCTGACTGCGTCAGACCTTGTTATGTTCCTTGTTCTTTGGACACACCTACTTTGTCTTATAAAAGGAAGTCATACGTACTGTAGAAAATGTACACGTAACACACTCCTCACCCAGTGAAAGGACAATGCCACAGGAAAGAGACTAGTGGACTTAACACAGATTTAACAAACAACAAAGAGAGAGGGGTCTGAGTGAACAGATGGGGGCGTCAGGGGGAAAGGGAGGTAGCCCAGCAACCATTCACCGATGTTGTGATTTAAAGAATAAAATAAATAAGTAAAATGTACATGGGTTTAAAGGATAGAAAAACAAACAAAAAAAGTCCAGCAATTTTTCTTTTCCTACTTTTGCAATTAGAGGAAAGTATGATACGTTCTTTTAAAGCCATTTGCGAGCTAAAGATAATCATTGCTGGATTTTATGCATTTTTCAGTTTTTCTACGCATGTCTAAACGTTTGAAAAACATACGGTTTGTAGAGTGTCATATTATGACATCGCTGTTTACACATTCCTTAAGGTCTTAAGCATCATTTTGATGACTTTATGAAACTTGTCCACTGAACCACTCCTTCATGATGGACATTTAAGCTGTTTCTCTTATGCTTTATGTTGTAAATACCACCACGATAAGCGTAGCTCCCCACACATTTTTATCTGTATTTCCTATTTTCTTAGGATGGAGTCCCAGAAATGGAATTATTGGGTCAATGAGTCTAAAGTTCTTTGTAGCTTCTTGAAACAGTGCCCGACATTTTGTAGAAAAGTTTTCACTAGAACTAAGTCTCCGTTTCTCCATAGAAGCCTTTAGAGAAAAGAGAAACAGCCCCGAGCTTGAAGGCTTCTCTGAAGCCGTCTGCACGTTGCAGTGGGAAGCGGGAGCACGTCGAAGTGAGTCCTGCCCGTCTCTCAGTTTTCCCTCCGCCGGCGAGAAGGCCGTCTTGTCTTCTAATTTCTTCAGTTCTTCGTTTCATAAGATCTTCGGGAAAAAATGGCCCACGGATGGAGGACTTTAGTGACAAAGAAGGCAGGAGTGAGGATGGGGGAATCCCAACGTTTGAGGAAAGAAAATCTGTCTGCAAGAATCCAGCACTTGGAGATCTTCGCGGAAGAGCCGCCTGGTCGACCGTGTATTTAAAGACAGTGGGACCTAGTCTCAAAAAAATAAATAAAAAAAATAAAGAGAGTGGCAGGATAATGAAAGGAGACGTGGCCGCGGAGGAGTTGGGGCAGGCGTCGTTCTCGTACCCATCCAGGAGGACCGCTGCGGTTCCTTTAAGACCTAATCCGGAACCTGGCCCTTTAAATCGGTGTCGGTTTCCCCTTACGTCAGCGGGCGGGCCGGCCGCCGCGCTGTTTACCGCCCCGCGGCGCTGCACACTTGCCGGAGTTCGGGGCGCCGGAGCCAGCGCGTCCGCCAGTCCTTAAAGGGCTCGCTCCCCAGAAAACCCGCGCGGCGCGGCGTGCCCCAGCTACCGTCTATCACGCCCCTCACCCTCAGACACTCCTCCCTCGCGCCCGCCCCC
>PVHY01022655.1:0-22127 GCA_004024945.1 Uropsilus gracilis
GGGGGGGGAGAACTTGAGAGTAAGAGCGAGCCCAGCTTTAGGTGTATTCGAATTCTTTAAGGAGGTGGTGCAAAGTTTCCAGACGGCCAGGTAGGGCTCGCACAAGTTCGGAAGTCGGGGTGGAGGGGGTGGGGGTGGGGGGCAGAGAGGGCGTGACCGAGCTGCGGTGGCTAGCTCCGTCCTCACTTCTTTTCTAGAGGCCCAGGTAGGCAGAAGGCAAACCCTGAGAAAGGTGGTAGCAGCTTCTCTGCCAGGATCGCTCCCCTAGAAACCTCTAGGGATTGGGGGGGGGGGCGGGGGGTGAAAGCCAGTCCCGGTACACCCCCCGCCCCCACATCTAAAGGAACCCCGCCACTCACCCCCACCTCGTTAAATTTATATTAATTCACCCCACAACCACTCGGCACCTAAAGCCAGGAGCCGAGAGTGTAGGGGCGCCGGGCAAACGCCTCCCAAACGCTCACGACCGGGGACCGGGAATCGGGGGCCCGAAGCCGGCGGCTAAGGATTGGCTCCCCGGGTAGCTCTCAGCTCAGCGTCTGGGATCACCCGACCCGCGGCGCCGCAGATTCCGACGCTGGGCGAAGGGACACCAGGAGACATAACTTCTACCTAACTTTTCCTTCTCCTTTCCTTTTTTCTTTTCTCAAGTCGCCAAGGACCATTAATTAGAAGAATAATTACGGCTCCCCTATATTATCCCAACCTGTTCAATGTCTATCTGCTGCAGACAATGCTAATCATGGCAATTATGGCTTCTATAAACATCCCGAGGCCCTACTCTTCTCCCGCGGTGCGTGTGTGTGTGCTTAAAGAATATATAGAAAAAGTTCCCCGCTCATTTGCATAGCTTCATCTTTACCTTTTCCCCATTCAGCCTTTGCAAAAAAAAAAAAAAAAAAGCATATCTATTCAAAGCCCTTGCAAAAAGCATATCTATTCAAAGGGCATTTAGTCCATTTCTTTCTTGGCCGGTAAACCTATTCATCAATTGTTCTGCCTTGTAGATCGCATTCTAATGCTAATCTAGCGTGTTAAATATCTTTTTGTTCCCCTTTCACCGTTTTGTCATTCAGTTTATCCAGTTTTGGTCACCCATTTTATTTATTTATGCGCCTGCTCCTATTCAGGGGCTCATGTATTTTTTATTATGTTGTTTCACTGTCACGCAGTGTCAACTTAGTCTATTCAATGGGGGCTACTTGAAGGCCGGAGGGACAAAGCGTGTACACATCGCGCCGCTATTCATTCCGGCCAGCTGGATCGGCTGAAAAAAAAACCTTGTGAAAAGAAACGCCTCACAATGGACACAGAAGAAGTGCACAATGCTAACAGTTTTCCAAATACCACTGATTGGTTTCTTCACAATGAGGAGAAAGCCGCCGCTTTTTCTTAGCTCCACTTCAACAAACAACATTCTCACAAAACCTCCCAACCCTGCGTTTTGTTCCCGGACAAAACCTCCTCGACTGTCTAAACGCTCCCACTGAAGGACAAAAAAAAAAAAGATAAAAAAAGCTCTTTTCACTATTTCCCTCTTTTTTTTTTCCAGCCAGAGAGAGAGAGAGAGAGAGAGAGAGAGAGAGAGAAAAGAAATGGGGAAAGGGGGGGGGTTGGAATTGTCAGTGAATTAATAATATCAGTCCTTTAAAAGGAGAGGGTTGACCTTTGAGATGCACCGGGCTGGGGGGAGAAAGCGCCCGGGAGAGAGAGTAATAAAGTGGCTACGGCGCTCGGCCCGGCCCGCGCCGGGAGCTGGGCGCGAGAAAGTCACGGACACCCGGGGCGGCCGAGCCGCGGGGAAGTTGGCCGGCGCGGAGGGTGCGGTGGCCGCGAGCGCCCGCGAGGGGCCGCGCTCTGATTGGCTGGCGCGCCGGCCGGCCAGCTCGGGGGAACCCGGCGCTGTCCCGCGCCCCGCTGCCCCGCGCTGCCCCGCGCTGCCCCGCGCTGCCCCGCGCCCCGCGCAGGGGCCGAGCGGTGGTGGCGCGCCGTCCGGCGCCGTTTGCTTGCGGGAGGGGGAGGAGGGAACTGTCAGGCGAAGTGACAAGCGCGGCCGGCGCCTCCGCTCCCCGGAAGCCACCCCCTCGCCCGGCGCGTCCCCCGCGCGCCGACAGCACCGCTCCACCTGTTTGCGCCAAGCCCGCGCGCTCCGCCGCGGGCCCCGGGGACCGCAGGGTCAGTGCCCGGCCCGAGGCGGCCGCGACCTCGCAAGAAATGACGTCGAAGCGTTTGCGAAGCCTTCAAAAGAAATGGATCGCGGAGGGAAAAAGAGGACAGGAGCGGAGGAAGGGATGGAGGGGAAAGGAGGGAAGGAGGGAGGGAGGGAGAGGAAGGGGTGGGGAGGGGTGGAAGAAGGGAGAAGAGAGTAAAGAGAGAAGAAGAGGGGAGAAGAGGCGAAGAGGGGGCGCACGATGTCGTGCCCATCCCCAGGGCTGTGCCTGGGGGTCACTCTCTGGGCTCTCGCAGACACCAGGCCCTTTCTCCACCTCCTCCGGCCCCCCGAGTCGCGCCCCTAAGCTCCCGCCGTCCACGCAGCCTGGGGGGAGGGGGTTCCCCCAGGCTCAGAACCCGCCAACTTGTTAGCAAGACCGCTGGAGTCAGGGAGCTGATAAACGATGGCCCCCGCGGGCCTGCGGACCTACTCCAACAGCCGCACAATCTGCTGGCGCGGTGACCCTGCGTGCTCCCCCCGCCCCCGGCTCTCGCCCCCCCCCTCCACCCCCCCAGCCCCTTACCCCGTCCTCTTTCCATTCATCAACGCTCCCGGAGCGTTTCTCCCAGAAAACTCGGGTCTTTGGGAAAAGGGGAGGGGGCGGGAGGGGGCGGGGAATCGTCGGGCCGCGGGGCTGGCTGCGGGCTCCGGGAGGCCGCGGAGATGCAGGGCTGGGGTGATTTCCAGCGAGCCGCAGGAAGTTCCGTGTTGAGAAGTGATGGGCTGCTACAAAAGGGAAAGACGGAGCCTTGAAAGGATTTAATTAACCGTGTCAGGGATAATTACCCCTGGACAGTCCAAATTAGTTTTGCATAATCGCTCAGAACCATATGAATTAACTTATAATATTGCAAAGAGCTCGGGGAATAACAGGAGAGGGATCGTTTTAATTAGTGGATCAGGGTCAACCCCGCAGAGCCTATTTCTCACATTTCCCCAACTTTTCATGCTTTTTAAAATATGATTCCGTGGGGGGGGGAAACAATGTCTTGAAAGAGCCGGGGCGCTTCGAAAGACGCGCGGCTCCCGAGATGGGCTGCGGCGGCGGGAAGACCACTGAGGAGCGGTGGAGAATAGCATCTTGAGAATTGCTATCTCCCTGGGGGGAAATAAAGATCGCTTCGCATTTACTCCCCCTCCTTGCCCCCCTCCTCCCACCCCCATGTCTGTCCCAGATGCCCTATCATTTCCTTTTTTCAGAACTAAAATCCTTCATGATTTCAAACCTGTCTCCCTCGGAAAACTAGAGGCTCTGGAAACTAAGCCCTCTTGAGTAGAACGTGTTCTATTTCTATTTTAATACTATTAGTTCTAACAAATTCAAGCCCTCAAGAGACCAAAAGTTAAGCACTGTCATTAGTGGTGATTACACTTCCCAATAAAATCTGAAGGTGTAAACAGGAATATGTCAACGATATGTGAGCAAATTACACTGATGGAAGCGCTGGGCTCTCCTACCAGTAAGATAAAGTGGTCAGACAACTTTGCCCTCTTTAAAATGTTACTGGAAACTGGTGAGATGCTTTGAAAAGTCTGGATGTTTTCAATGGGCTCTGTTCTACTGGTTCATGAATGCTTTTTTTTCCCCCCAAGATAATACAACTACTTGGGGTTTTTTTTTTATCTTCTTTCCTATTCACGATTAAAAATGTGATAAATCAGGTTTTTGGCTTTGAATAACAATGGCTTGATTTAGATTTCCTAGTAAATCTATTCAAAAGTGAAACAAAGGCGGTCTTTGGAGGATACCTTACACTTCACCTGGCGCAGGCACGTAAGGGCAATTCAGATAAAAATCTTGTTAGGAACTCAACAAGAAATAGAGGATTTTCTCTTTTCCCTGGTTCAGGCTTTATTTAAACTCTTTGTTCAAAAAAATGAACAGAGTGATAGTCGGATTCTAATTTACAGATATAGTTTAGACGTCTAATATTAAATTAGAAGATCACACAAGAAAACCATTTACACATAAAGGTTAAAACCAATACTTAAACTTTTTAAAACTTTATATTACATAAAGCCAAAATGAAACTAAATACAGGTTAGCCAACTTCATTCACAAACATTAGTCAAAAATATATACATTTAAAAGAAACCAAAAAAGCTATAATCGAGGAAGGTTCTTTGCTCTCAAATGTGTTTTATCATCTTTTTGCAAATGAATTGCAGGTGATCTAAAAAATAAGCTAAGTGGGAGAGGGAACTCCAAAACACATTTCAATGGTTCAAGTTGGTAGGGGAAATGCTAGCTGAAAAATGACAGACATCTGTCAAAACAATTCCGTAGGGTTTTTTTTTTTTTCACTTTTGCTAAATAATAAATATATAATTACCGCTCAGACAAAAAAGTCTGATTTACTCTTTGATTAAATTGCGGTTCTGAAACAGGCCCGCAATTTTTAAAAAGTTAACTTTGACATTTGCTCGAAATGCTTTAGAGTCTAAAACTGACTCAAATTTAGGACAACGCAAATAACACATTTTCAAAGACTCGGTGTTTTCACGGACATATACACATTTACAATCCGAAGGTGAACTCAGCCATAAGGGGAAAATAGGAACCGTGTCTTCACCCTTTTTGTAAACTGCGTCAGAATTCCAAGAAGACTTGTAATGGTGGTTGGGTTTTTTTTTTTTTTCTGTTTTGGTTTTTTTTTTTTTTTTAAGAGGAGAACGTCCCATCGACAACATTTCATCTCACACACATTTCACACATTTCTTGTTCTCTTCCCTTGCCTTTAGAGAAAGGCGCTCTCACTCTGATTTGCATATGGCGTGATCAACAAAAGAAATGGTGAGCATCTCACAGACAAAAGCGCAGATCCGAGCCGGTCACTTGGTCAAGAACGGATCCGGTCTGGGGGTTCTGCTTGAGAGAACAGCTTATTTGCAAAGTTCCCATAGTACAAACGGGGAGCGAGGGTGCTCGGAGCCATCCCGCTCCGAGACGCGCATGACACAGCTCGGCTTTTCCCGGGTGCCAGCCATTTCAGACCTAACCTGGGAACGGAGCGCATGCAACACGGACCTGAGGGGGGGGGGGGGGAACAACAACAGAAACAGAACAAAAAGCAAAACAAAAACAAAAACAAAAAAACTAATATTAACAAAGGAAAGGTAAAGAGAATCAGGAACAAAACCGACAATAAACTTCCAACAAAGGAAACTGGAGCAAGCCCAACAGGCTCAAAAAAGTGACTCCTCCACCTCGGTGGGCCCAAACGCAACAGGTCCCGGAGTGCAACGCCAACACCGACCGCGGCGGGGACCCCCGCCCCCCCCCCACTCCCCGGCCAGGCGGCGGCCGCAGGGTCTGGGGGAGCCACGCGCGCCCTCGCGCGCGCCCGCGCGCGCTCTGCCCCCCCCCCGCGCCCCGTCCGTCCACCCCACCCGGGGCCCCCGGCGCGGGAGGGCGCAGGGCCGGGCCGCGGCGCTCGTACCTATCCGTATGTACACGTGGGCAGGCCGGTCCTCGCCAGGCGGCCCGCGGGGTCATAGCGCGGCGGCGTAGGCCGCGGGGTAGGGGTCCAGCTGCGGCTTGCCCATGCCCGGCAGCAGGATGTAGGCGAGCGGCGGCTGCAGCCCCGGGCTGGGCCACGCGCTGCAGTTGCAGGGGATCATGTAGCCGGGGTTGCCCGGGCTGGGGTGCGAGTGCGTGTGCCCCCCGGCGGCCGCCGCCGCCGCTGCAGCCGCCGCCGCCGCGCCGTGGAAGGCGCCCGCGCCCGCGCCCGGGTAGCCCAGCGACGACGCGTACGGGAGGCCGGACGACGACGACGAGATCTCTGCCATCTTGGAGCCCAGGTCGAGCAGCGAGTAGGGGCTCCCGGCCGCGGCGGCGGCGGCAGCGGCGGCGGCGGCGGCCGCCGACTGCGGGAAGAAGACGCGCGCGGCGGCGGCGGCGGCGGCGGCGGCCGCCTTCTCGGGGTTGGCGAGCAGGGACTCGGGCACCAGGCCGCCGCCCGCGCCCGCGTGCAGCCCGGCGCCCGCCGCCTTGAGCGCCGGGTGCTCGGCGTCCGCCACGCCGCCCAGGCCGTAGGGCACCGGGAAGGCGAACTTGTCCTTCTTGAGCAGCGTCTTGGGCTTGCGGCGCGGCCGGTACTTGTAGTCGGGGTGCTCCTTCATGTGCATGGCGCGCAGGCGCTTGGCCTCGTCGATGAACGGCCGCTTCTCGGACTCGGTGAGCAGCTTCCACTCGGCGCCCAGGCGCTTGCTGATCTCCGAGTTGTGCATCTTGGGGTTCTCCTGGGCCATCTTGCGCCGCTGCGCGCGCGACCACACCATGAAGGCGTTCATGGGCCGCTTGACGTGGTCCACCGGCTTGGACATGCTCCCGCCGCCGCCGCCGCCGCCTGGGCCCTGGCCCTCGGCCCGGAGGAAATCAATGGTGGCTGCCCGCGGGGACCCGCGGGGACCCGGCCGCGTCCGCCCCGGTGTCTCCGCCGCGCGCGCGGGCCGGTCCTCTGCGGCGCGCGCGAACTTGCCGGCGGCGCCCCCTCCCCGCGGCGGCCGCGGGCCCCGGGCTGGCTGTCCTGGCTGGCGGGCGGCGCGCGCTAAGTCCCCGCGGGGCGCGGCCGCCGGCCCAGCTCGCCCCGCCGCGCGCTCGGCTCTCAGGCGCGCTGCAGCCGGCCGGGTCGGGTCGGGGCGCCCGCGCGCGGCCAGGCGCCGAGGGGGGCTCTCGGCGGCTGGAGGGTTGGGCCGCTCCGCGGTGACTTTCTCATTTGACAGGAGCCGAGGCCGAGGCGGGGGGTGGGGGGAGGCGAAGAGGTGGCCCCCGAGGAGGAAGAGGCGGGGGCGCGCGGAGGAGGGTCCGGGCGCCCCACCTCCACGCGGGGCGCCGCGGCCGACCGGAAAGCGAAGGCGGCGAAGTCAAGTCCAGCAGCGCCGGCCGGTCTTCCTGGTCCCGGGCAGGGCGCGGTGATGGGAGCCCCCCCGCTCGGCTGCGGGCTCCGGGGAGGGGGGGCCGCGCCCCAGCACCTGCCTGGCGGGGATCGCTCTCCGGCTGCCGGCCGAGGAAGGCGGCTGGATGCGGCTGCGGCTGCGGCTGCGGCCGGCCCGGGGGCGCCGGGCCTCAGAGGGTGGCCGCCCGGCTCGCCGAGGCGCCGCGTCTCGCTGCCCCCCGCGCCATGCCGGCCGGCTCCGCTCGCCCCAGGCCCTTGCAGGCGCGCCGGCCGACCCGGGCTCCCTGCGCGCCGGGCGTGGAGGGCGGCGCGGCGGGCCGGGCGCGGGCCGCGACCCCGTCGCTCCTCCCGGCCGCCGCGCGACACTTGCAACGAACTTGGTCCAAGTTTCCTGCGCCGGCGCCGCTCCCCGCGCGCCCCCTCCGAGCTGCGCCCGCCCGCGCGCCGCGCCCGGGCGCCTGGCTCCGCCGCTCTCCGGGCCGAGACGAGCAGGAAGCGGGCGGAGCGGCTGCAAGACGAGAGCTAGAGAAAATGCGCCATCACCTCGGGTCTCGGGTCCGTGCTGGGGCCGCCCCCGACTCCGCGGCGCCCTGGGCCCCTTCCCGGCCCGGGCCGCCCCTCCGCTCCGCAGGCGACAGGAGCCGTCCGCGCCCGCTCAGGTGAGTGTCGCCACCTGCCTGTGCACGCGCCCGGGGCCGGCGCCGGCTGTGCTTGTCCGGCCGCCGCCGTGTGTGTGTATATCTGGGGGCACGCGGAGGAGGTGGAGCCCAGGACTCGGCCGGGGAGGAGGGACCAGCCGAGCCGCCGCCTCCCGCTCCCACACCCCCAGGACCTCGAATTAAACTAGATCCCCTCCGCCCTCCCCCCCCTTCTCCTCCCACCTCTTTTCACTTGAGAGCAGGTTTAGGCGAGTGGAGAGCCCGGAGCGCGCCGCCGAGTCTGCGCACTGTTGGGCTTTGGCAACCCCGGGGTCCTCCCCGCGCCCCGGGTCCCCGAGCCGCACCGGCGGGCGACGCTGGCACCCTGTGACACCGGAACCCTGTGCGGGGAGAGGCGGCGGCGCGCGAGGGGGAGCGCCTGGGGAACCACGGAGACAGAGGGTGCAGCCCGAGGAAGGGGGGGCGCCCCCCCTCCGGAAAATGGAGACTTTTCCTAGCGAGACAGTTGTTCGTCCTCGGAGGTCCAGCTGTTCCTGACCGCAGGTGCTTCCCGCATCTTCTGGCGCTGGCGACACACCCAGTGAGGAAAGAGTGGCGTGACTGAGCGACCGAGCGTGCAACCCTTTCGAAAAGGACCTAGCCTCGGCTGGGAGGAGGCATCCTCGGCTGACACTTCAAGCTCTTTCAAAATGCTGGGCTTTGACTTGGTTTGTTTCTAGTCTGGCGTTCAGCGTCTTGTCGATGCTGATCTCTTGCAGGTACAGTTCACGTATAGTATCTCACTTAAACGCACAGCCAGCGTGAGGGTGCTTTAACATCCATAAGCACGGAAGCCACTGAAAGAATAAAGGGAACCATCCCGGAATATTTTCGTGTTGCTAAACCTAATTGCCTTTACAGAAGAGCAGGTTTGTCTTCATGAACTGACATGATGTAAAGAGCAAGCAGCACAGTGCTGGCGACTTTTTCGGGTTCACTTCTGCAGCCTCGCTCCCCTCTTTGCCCCCCCCCCCAGGATCTGCCTGGAGGTTTTACCGGCTGGTTGGTTTGCCCTTGGGGGAACACTCACCGGCTGCCTTTGGGGGAGTTTGGATTTGACCTAGCCTTGTGGTCTGTGCATGTGGAAAGTTCTATAAGCTTTCGCTCTTCTAAATCTTCCTACCACCGATGTCTAGCTCACCCACAAACTGTTTGAGAGCACTAGATCTACTTGAAAGTTAGGCTGGTTTCATTGCTCATTTTTAATAAAAGAATGATGATTGCTTCAAGTTTAGTGCTGTGATAGCCTAGAGAAATGTAAACCGGCGCTGAAATGTCAATCTTTTTCTTTCGATGTCACATTCACAAAGGTGTACTTTGTGTCATGCCCTTCTGTTGCTAAAACAATCGGACTGATTTCTCTAGAGCCAATATCTACCTTTATATGTTTGTCTTCTATATGGTTGTCTTTCAGAACACTGTGTCGTTCACAGACTCTGGGTGGAGCAATGGTAAAACCCTAGCTGGTGTAATTACATAGCCGAGAATATTAAATGCACTGTTTTGTGATGATAAACTACAAAATTATCATCTCTGAGCTTTTAACCTACTAACCTCTATAATAGGTCTGAGACAAAAATATTATACACTGTCATACAAAAGCTCTGTGTATGGGGATGCAAGATTAAAAAAAACTGTTATTCACTAAATGCTGTGAATAAAGTTGAGTCTCATGGCGAAATTTATTTTGACAGATACAACAGGATACAGATTGGGAGAAGATATATTTGTGAGTTCAAATATTATAGTCTCTTTTCAAAGTTAAGTTCAAAAAAGCTATTGCAACAAATTACTACCGTGGAAAGAAATGTTTGTATATTTGATTGAGATGTGCAATATACAATGAAAATAAATCCGTATACACCCCCCTGGGATATAGTTTCATAACTTGTGCAATACTGCCTGCTGGGTGAAATTACATGGACCAAAATGGAAAGTTCTTTAAGTCCAAAAAACGTTGAACTATGTGTTCAAATAAAGGTGTTTTCCTCACTTAAAAGGAAAGTGACTCTTGGATGCTTGTTTGTCTATAGAGCAAATCGCATCCCACATACTTCAAAACAGGAGTGATGTGGTTGCCAATTTCAGGTTTAGGGGATCAATATTCTTGGCCTACACCCTTTCCAACCGGGGGATACCCCTGCCGATAGGGGCTGGAAAGGGAGCTCATGTGTATGCACCAGCCTCCATAGCTCTGCTCGGACTTCTCCCCAAATTAAGTTTTTGTGGAGTTGTCTCCCAGGAGCCAAACGTATAAATCCAGCTTCATTTCCAGCTCTTCTGTTTGAATCAATAGTGTTTTGTGTCTGTTCTTGAGCCTTTTCTTTAAAACGGAAAAGCACCACGGTAAAGGAAAAAGAGTGAGGGAGGAAGACGTGCAGGAAAAATGCCTTGGAAGAGAGTTGGAAGTTGGATGAGCCTTCTCTCCTGGTGGGGGGCCCCCAGAACAGTGGGAGCCCTCCAGACTGCACGTAGTGCCTGTGGCAGGGGGACCGCCATCACAGACCTGGCCATACAGCCGGCCAGAAACTGAGCACGAATTGAAAAAGTTTTCGGGGCTGTGTAAATGCAGTTTCTTCTTTCCCCCTCCTCCACCGTCCTCCCCAGCAAGGTGTCTTCGTTGGATCCCAAAACTCTCGCTAGGAGGCAGCAATGAGGTGGTTGAGGAATAAAGAAACCACCTTGGCCACACCAGGCTGGCTGGCTGGCTTTCTCTTTCTCTTCCACCACTGAGAATGCTTGAGTCCCACAGGTAGGCGAGGGATCAGCGGAAGCGAAGTCATTTCCCGTCATCCTTTCGGCTGTCCACTTTCACTGGCTTTTCAACCAGGTGGCCACTGTCACATTTCCCTACGATAGTGGAAGTGTGAAACCACACTAGACAGCAAGCCACCAGGTGCCCAGAGATGGACCTGTGAGAGGGACTGGCAGAAAGGGATGCTCGCCAAGCGCAGGGACCCAGTTGTCAACAGCTGGAACTCCCAGAGCACTATCTTGGGGTCTCTGCGAGGAAAGAACTCAGAAGCTTTCATGCCTTCGTGGAAAAGTAGCACAGCTTGTTGGTCCTGTTAGGAAGGAAACAAGCAAACTGGCAGAAGTCAACCTTCAGGTATCCGCTAGCTTCTGAGTTCTCTCCACCCCTCTGCCATCAACCCCCTCATGGAGGGGGAAACCCCAAACTCCTGGCTGGTTCCCTTCCAGCCCAGAGCCCAGACAACAGTTGGGTCCCTCATGGTGGCAGAAGCTGGAGAGGTGACTTCTCAGCCCTTCTAAATACATTTCCATCCCGAGACCTCTGCCTTTCTTCTCACTGCTCTTGCCCTTCTTGGAAAAGGGGCTTACAGATCAACTATGAGAGTACCTCTTCCTCCTTCCTCCTTAGCGGTGCCTGTGCAGCCTGGGGTTTTCAAAAGGAGCTTTCCAAGTCAGAGCCAGAAAAACAAAAGGGAAATCTGTCCCCTCCCAGCCCTCCTCCCCTGAATCAAAGAAGAAAACTCAACTGTGACAATATAAACAGCAAAGACCTTCGCAACCTCCACAAAATGCCCAAGATCCCAAGAACCCCGGAAAAGCAAGGGGCAATTTACCTGTTTTGGGATAAGAGAACTTTTGGTGGGAAGGGGCTCATCATGAACAAAAGCAAGCAGAAAGAGGGCTGGGCATGGGACAGCATATTGTGTGGCCAGTGATCAAAAATTCTAACCTGGAGTTTTCCAAGAAGGGGTGCATGTGAGGTGTAGTGAGGTTACTGGCGCTGACTGATTTGGGGAAAGCCCAAAACTGAAGAGGAAGGTCCCCGAAGCCAAGCACTCACCCATCTGGCTGCCCTCACTTGCAGCTTCCAGCGGCCCTACCTTGTCCACATTTCCTGGCTTAAACATGATTGGCTTTCCTGTCTTAAATTGAGCCTGCCCAGGGGGTCATCAGCCCAGCACTTTGCTGCCTCTATAGTGGTCATTTCTCAAGTTCTAAAGCCACCCCACCTTTTACATTTATTATCATCTTCTTAGGAAAACCCTTCAATTTGCAGATCCAGAAGTCTAAGAGCAGATCAGTAAATGACTTGTGCCAAATCATGCATCCCCAAGTGGAAGAGATGGGATTTCAGCTTTAGCTTTCGAAGTTTCTCACCACCACCCTGAGACCCTCCCCGACACAGATGACCCGGATTCTCAACGCTGCCCACTTCTTCAAGCCTCTGTGACTCACTCAAGGCCTGACTCTATCCACACCGATGGCAGATCCGATGACAGTGTCTCCTAGAAGGCCTGCCACGCGCAGCAATAACACCCTTTCCACGGGAGTAGGCCCTCAAAGTCCATTCTGGCTCCTATCCAGCCAGCCCTTCTAGGCCCTCCAAGCCTCTTGCAGTTGGCAGCTCAGAATAGGTTAGGAGTAAGTCGCTAGTCCTCACTCCTGCACCTCCCAGGGCAAACACTGAACAATTACCAGCCCTGAAAGAGTTCATTCTCCCCCTTCTCTGATAGCTACAGGCTGCTAAAAGAAATCTCATAACAATGATATCTAATCTTACTCTCTATTTTCTCCCCAAACCCTAGCTGTCCGCCCTGGTCCACACCCTCTCTCCTTCCCTGGCTTTCTGCTTTCCTTTTGTAAATTGCAAGTACACAAACTTGGATTAGTCACAATTACTGACTCATGATACACTTTTATAACTGCTCTATCAATGGCCCATTTATTTATTTACTCATTCATTCATTCACTTGTTCATTTGTTTAATTATGTGACAAGTACATATGACTCCACCACTGGAGTGGATAAACCACACACACACACACACACACACACACACACACACACACACACAGAACCAAATGATCTTCCAGGTCAACTGTACCCTCATCAGCCCCCCACCAATGCAACCGTTTTCATTTCTTTGGCTTCTTTTATATAGTTTTTTTTTTTTTTAAAAATCTATGTTACCCTTAAAATGTTTTTAACTTTTAAAAATTAAAGTTTTTTTTAGATTCAAGTTAAAAGTTTTATATATAATATTGATTGATAGTTTTTTTATGTTAGTTATGTTGTTTGGACTTCATATTACTCATATCACTGTGTTTTTCCTGCTAATATTTAGTTGTGTGAATTTATCAGTGTATTTGCTTGTACTCTCCTCAGTAGCATGTGGGTTGTTTTCAGGTATTAACCTTATGTATTGGCTGCTAGGTTGATTTAGGGAGTCTTAATGTCTTCATAATTTTAGTACTTCAAATCCATGAACCTAGAAGGCCTGCATTAAATGTGTTTCTCTGAATGATACAGTTTTCTGGAAGACTTCAAATGAATCAATCATTCTTAAGTTTTAAAAAATATTTTAATACCATTATATTTATTTATTTATTATTTATTTATTTATTTTTGAGACTAGGTCTTGCTATTTTTGCCCGTGGAACAGCAGGCTCTCATTGCCCGGGGTACCACAGACTCAAGCAATCCCCAGCCTCAGTTTCCCAGGTAGCTGGGATGACAGGCGCGCACCACCATGCCCAGCTATTTTTTTTTGGAACTAGGTTGCGACTCAAACCGCGATCCCTAGCCCCGGCCGCTTCATAGGCTGAAACTTACAAGCACGAGCCACCGTGCCCGGCCTTAATACCATTATAAATTGCGTATCTTTAAGAGAGTAATTTTTAAAGATAGTATTTTCTGAAGAATTTTATTTTCCATTGGTTACTCGGATATGGAAATACAATTGATTTTGTAAGTTGAATTTGTACAAGCAAAACTTTTGAAGCCATTTTTAATTCAATTTTTTTGTACAGATAAAACTTTGGAACTTGTGCATATAAATCATCTGCAAATGCAGATGTGTCACTTAATGATACTTGAGTTCATAACTGATCACATGTATGACTGTGGTCCCAATTAGCTGTTCTATATAGCTTAGATGTATCATAGACTGTACCATGTAGGCTTTTGTAATTGTACTTCTTAGTGGTTGCACAACTACAAAATTGCCTGACTACACAATTATCAGAACATATCCTAGTCATTAAGCAATGGATGACTAATTGAGAGTTTTCTTTCTTGCTTTCTAATTCTTACAGTCTTTTTTCTTTGTCTTATTACACAGTCCAGACTCTTAAGCATGCTGTTGAACAGAAATCATAACAGTGCAAAAACCCAACATTCTTCAGAGAAACAGAATGAAACACCATGAAATATATTTGAAGCCAAAGACATCAACTAGCAAAAATGCCCCTGAGGAAAAAACAAGAAGATGGAAAAGATTAGTTGCCCTTACTTCAAACTATGCTACAGAGAGATCATAGTTTAAACAGTATGGTATCAGAATAAAGACAGAGAAAAATCAGTGGAACAGAATTGAGAGTCCAGAAATGAACTCACACATATATGGACAGTTAATTTATGAGAAAGAAGCCAGAACATACTCCTTTGAGCAATAAAAGTGTCTTCAATAAATAATACTACAAAATTTGGAAAGTCACTTGCAAGCAAATGTACTACTATCTAGCACCATACACAAACATTAATTCAAAATAGATTAAAGACTTGGAACTGAGACCTGAAACCATTTAACATAGAGGGGAAAACATAAGTGATTCACTCCTTGATGTTGGTCTCTTAGAAATATGTTTGGGGACTTGAGTCCAACCAAGAGACACAAAAGCAGAAATAAACACGTAAAACTCTATCAAACTAAGAAGCAGCAGGTTTCTAAAAGGCTGTGCAGAAGCACTCACACACATACACCACAAACAATGGAATGCTACTCAGCTATACAAAAGATAAAATTTTGTCATTTGCAACAACATAGACCAACCAAGAGGTTATTCTGCTTAGTGAAATAAGTGGAAAGGAAAAAGACAAACACCATATGATAGCACTCATGTGGCATCAAGAGAAAGCAAAGAGAGGAACTAAATAAAGTAAAACAAACATTTAGACTATAAGACCTAATAGCATTAACCAGAAGAGAATAGGAAATGGGGGTGGCCAAGTCAGGTAAAAAGGACAATTATTCAGTAAAGGACAGATCTGGGCTTTGTGTAATGAACTTAACGTCATAGATACACATGTTGTTTTTCAGTGATGTGCACCTGAAATTTATATAATGTTATAATGCAATATTACTTCAATTAAAAAGGAAATAAATCATGATAGTGGCTGTCCCTATCTTTTACCTGACCAGTGTGTGACTGCCTTGGGGGACAGGGTCAAGTTCTTCTTAGGCTCACTTTTAATGGCCCAGGCCAGTCCAGTCCTGCTTACACACAGCACACCCATCTCCACATCTTGCTGGGATTCTGCTTGTTTTTTTAAAAAATTTATAGCACATATGTATGTGTATATGCATATACATGTATATAAATATACATTGTCTAGTTATGTACCTCAAGATTCTCCCACCATCTTGTCACCTGTGAACCATCATCTTAATCTCTTGTGCCCATCCCTCCCCCAATTTTAACCTCTGCTCTGCTCTATGTTTTAGTTCTGCTGACAGTTTTAAAATTTCCTTATCCTTCTGTTTGTTTTCCCTAAATCCCACATACAGGTAAAACCATCCAGTATTTCCCCTTTTCTTTCTGGCTTATTTCCACTAGTATGATACCTTCTAGGTCCATCCATGTTATCACAAATGCATCAAATTTGTCTTTTTGGATTGCAGAATAATATTCCATTGCATACATATACCACAACTTTCTGATCCATTCATCTGTTTGGGGGCATTTGGGGTGTTTCCATATCCTGGCTATTGTAAACTTTTTTTTTTCTATTTTGGAAAGTTAGTTGACCAACCAAGACATTTAGCCTTTCTTTTCAAAACAAGAATCCCATTTATTTGGACTTGGGATCCTGACACCTTAAAGGAGTACCTCCCTTGGTATAAATTCCTCCACTTATTCCTCCATCACTTAGCAGAGATTGTCTCAGCTCAGATATAATTATTTACCATTTTCCTGGATAGGGTGTTATTTGCCCTTTTTTTTTTTTTTTTTTTTTTGCCATTGTGCTATGTGTGCCTTGCATTTACAGGTAAAAGTTTGTAAAAGCCGAAAACTCCCCTAGTGCTTTTTAGGAACCACAGCCTCTGCACTATATGAATTGGCCCTGGGCAGGGGCACACATTTTGTGGCATCACCTATGGAGGGCGGTGCTCAGTCCAGGCTCAGTGCTGGGCGTGGCCGCAACTCTGGCCCAGCCTCCATCTCCCTGCAGTCCAAGGAGTCTGCCCCTAAATGTGGACCTTTGTTTTACAGGACAGCAGAAAGTCCCCATTTTCTAGAGCCAGGGTAAGCAAAGGCCATAATTCCTTCTAATTTTTGTAACTTGAATAGACTTGGAGGGCACGAGGCAGAAATCCAGAACTATTAAAGAATAGTGGCTAGCCTGATAAGGATCTGGACCTAATCATTCCAGCTGCCTGCAAAGTTGACTTGTGACCTCAGTGGACTTATTGCCCCCCCCCCCTGGAATTTGTAGAGCCACATTGTATTGTAATGCTTTGTTTGTGCACTACAGTGTTTCTATATACTAACTTCCTAGTTGACGTGTCCTTTTGTTCATTATCAGTCTCCAATTTCACATTCCAGCCAGTTGTCAGGAGTGGCCAGACCCTGCTTCTCGTGAGCCAGTGCTCTGCTTTTCAATGCACTTTTAAAACAGTATGTGACATTTATGCACGTCCATTGTCCACCAGTGAGCACTTCTATGACTGCCAAACAAAGCCCTGTACTTGATCAAATTTCTCTTTGTTTATTTATTTTCAGCGAATGGGGTTTTCATTGTGTCATTGGGCTGGCTTTTTAATAAAATTCTGCCTTTGCTATGAGGACACAGGGGAGAGAGTGAAGAGGCAGACCAGCAACGACTTGAAGAAATATTGCTGATTGATCGATCCAGGAATAATAATTAGGCGTTACTGCTTCTGTAAACATACCTTCGAGAGGCTGAGTTGACTAGTCTTTGCTTTTAGATTTCTTTGCCCCTGAAGCAACGATTACGTGAGTGCCAATGCCTCTCGGCTGCAACTATTAACCTATTATGTGGTTCCTTGCTTACCTTTAAAGATCCTAAGACACAGAGCACATCCCACCTATCTTTACATTTCAGCTCCTACCCAGGCTCTTGGCATCAAACAGGTGCTCAATAAATTGAATGAATGAATGAATGAATGAATCACATATTCAAGGTCTGTGTGTGCACAGCCAAGGAGTAGAAGCTGAATATTTAACAGCCTGATTCAGGTATAGGGTTATTAAAGCTATTAATTAATAATTTAATTAATTGATCTTAGTGAAGTCTAGAGTAATGCTGGAAATGATATGGCTTAGTGTTTTAGCACCTGTAGTGAAACCCCACACATTTACATTCTATGATTTGGATATTTCAAGTATAACCTGCTTCCCTGTCGAAATAATTTGGCCATTAGGTAAGTCTTTAATCTGAAATGGTTGCTTCTGAGGGCATCTATAACAAAAACAACGGTGCTTACATTTGAAATATGAAAGTTGTCTACAGCTGAGTTTCAAAGTTCCTCGATGGTAAATGAAAATTTACAATCGAATTAAATCCACATTTCTTTTTATAAATTGAATGAAATCCTTCAAGGCCCAGTGATTGCATGCTTCCACTGAGCACATTCTAAAAAGCACTTTTCAGAGCTTTTGCTGTAAATGATAGTATTCGGACTTGTGGCACAGAAACGTTAAGGAGCTCTTGAGTGTGCCTAGATGAGCCCCTTTCCAAAGCCCACATTTGAGTCACAAAACAGTTTAGTGGGGAAAGAGCAAATGAGGGAACCTGAAAGACCATATTCTGAATGTTGTCGGCTGTGAACGGAACTGGATTGCATCCTTCTCTCTCCCCAACTGTTCTGCTGAAACCCTGACTCCAGGATGGTTGTGTTTGGAAGTAGAGTGTCTAAGGAAATAAGTAAGGTGACATCATGGTGAAGATTAAATAATTAAGGTTAAGATGGTAAGGGTGGGACCCTGACCTGAGAGGATTAGTGTCCTTGTGGAAGATACAACAAGGAAGCCTCCTCCCTCTCTTCCCTTTCTCAGAGCAAAGCCACATGAGGACCAACCCAGTGTCTCTAAGAAGAGAGAACCTTCTGGAACCTTAATCTTGGACTTCCCAGCCTCCAAACTGAGAACAAAAAATTTTTGCTGTTTAAGGAACCCAGGTTATGGTATTTTCCTATGTCAGACTAAGTAGACTAATGTATCTCCGTCTTTTATATTGTACTGCCAATTGTATTTTGGTATAACTTTGGGAACAAAAAAGGTAATAACTAAAGCTCCTTCCTATTGAAATCACCATTGCATTCACCTTGTCCCCTTCCCCCAGAGAGGTTTTTATTCTGGGCACACATATTATCTTCCATTGTCTCAAATTATGCTCATTCTATTTCCAAACACAAAATAGTCTATAAGAAGGGGTAATGATTTTGATTTTTTTCTTAGACAACCAGAAGTCTGGGACTCTGAGCTGAGACTGGGCAGCCATATCTGGGAATGTCAGAGGGGGTTTGGAGGCAGGGCTTGGAGGGGGTGACTATGCCATATTTGGGGTCATGATCAGAGAGGGAAGAATTGTTTGGGAGAGGCCTGAAGGAAGCTGCTGTGAGCACTTCTCAACTTGAAGAGCATGACTCTGACTAAATACCATGGAGTTGGGAAGCCGATGAAGGGTACGAATCACTGATTCTGTGTTACCATAGAGATTTATTTATTTATTTATTTTTAATTTATTTATCTATATTTCACATTACCATAGAGATTTAATTGGCTGCTTACAGCACCCTGTGTTGAATGGTTATAGACTTTATGGCAGCTTCAAGATTGAGGCCAATTCTCTCTTCCTCCTTCATTCAGAGGTGACGTCTAATAACTCACTATGTGCATTTGGGTTGGTGAATTGCTTAGGACAATCGTACTGATGATATAGTGTAAGATTTGCAATGTCTACCTGGGACTCTTGGTCTATGGGAACCCTGGGCCGCCATGTGGAAATTCCAAATACTTTATGATCACCTGTCCAGCGATATGCGCTAATAGACAATAGGACCACTTTATTTAAGCCTTCTAGCTGTCTCCAGGGAGAAGACATAAGAATAATACTACCTTGGATCCTATAGGGAAATAACCCACCAGTAGAATATATCCATGATCTTAGCCATGCCATGGGAAATAAACAAAACCACCCAGCTGAGCCCTGCCCAAATATCTGAGATGTGTGAAATCATGAAATGTACGAAAATATATTAGTTACCACATTTTGGGATAATTTACTGTGTAGTAACGCAACTGGAACAATATTCATCAGGTCTTCAAAGTCCAGTATAATAATTAACCAATGAAAGTCTACTACAAGTTGATTCTCTTGAAGATTCTTTAGAGCTCTTTAACTTAGAGCAGCTGTATTTAATAGATCTAGCAAAAGAGAAAAGCACACTGTTTGCAAAGCTGTTCAGGCGAGACCTTCTCTTGCTGCGAAGAGAATAGTTTACAGTTGGACAAACTATAGTTGACAGCCTCCCCTCTTCCACCTTATGAAATTGTAGATAGTTTGGAGGGATGAAGAAGCTCCCTAGGATCCCCTACTCAGAGCTGGGGTTACTCTATTGTAATCTCTTCTGATTCATAGCAAAGGACTAATTTTCAATCACCCCCCCAATACCTTTATCTATCCCTGCTTAAATAGGCATTAATTATCTCTTCCAGATTTTCAAGGACTAGCCAGGCATATAGAATCTTTTACTTTCTTTCCATAAGGAGAGAGACAAACTTTCTCTGGCCATGTATATCACTTATCACCTGCATGATTATAGCTTAAAGGAAAATTCCTTTAAAAACCAATGTCTCCACATCTAGAGTATCTCAATTAAAAAGACAATATATCTATTATTTTGTATTCCTTGGTAATATTTTTCCGCTATTAGGAAAATTCTAACATCATAAACATAGTCCTAGTATTAGACATTAGGCTCAGGATTACATTTTTTTCTCCTCTTTATTTCTGATTTTTAAAATTTTGAAATATATGTGGATAAAATCTCTTTATTGGACTGAGAAAATAAGCACTTATTTAATGAGAGTCAATTACATATCTAACGATACTGTAAGAAAAAAAGAAGAAAGAGTAGAAACAGAAGACATAGCTGGAGGACACAAAACTTGAACATATAATAATACACCAGTAATATTTATGTGGTGAGATTTCACCCTTTTGCTCTAGCCATGAGCTTTTAGCTTTCATCTCTTTTTGGAGATATGTAACTTAAGGAAAATGTTAGTAATGTCTGTAGAGGTGAATTAATAAATTCCAAAGCTCATTGGATTCCTATTTAATCTGATGAATCAGTGGTTTTATGGTTTTTGACATCAGCAGAGCCCATCAATTAAAATACATACTGCAATTAATGAATTTGTAATTACAAACACTGTGAAGAGGATACGAACATAGGGAAAAAGCACAAAAAGAAAAAGGTAGAGAGAAGCAGCATGATATCAGGAAAACTAAATAGAGAACTGAATATTCCAGGTTTGAATTCCAAATTGACTTCGTATTAGTAACCAGCTTATTTTCTGGAGCCTCCATCTTCTCATCCATAAAATAAAAGTAATACTATTTGTCTTAGCTGCTATTGTGAAGTTTATAAACAAGGCAATGTAAATATATGGTGAAGTGTTAGTTTTCAAATAAAATATCTAGGGAGTGGCCAAATGGAGTAGAGACAGGTGTACATAGTTGACATGCGATATGGGGGGCATGGCTGGACATTAGGATGAATAAGGAGAAAACTCTTGAAGTTGAATTGGCTACAACTGTTAACATCATCTCCGCCCCACCCCCACCCCCCCACCCCCACTGGATGCTTGTTTTAAAGAACATTCTAAGGCTTGTTTACTCTGTTCACATTGACATTCACATTCACTCTGCTTCTCAACCAGCCCTTCTGTCTAGTTTCAGAATTCAAGTATCCATCAAAGTGAATGGTCACATTATAAAAAGATGACTATTTAGGGTAACTACTACTTATTAAAATATAAGTAATGTTATCATATATTTGTTCCATTATGGTATACATATTGATTTTATTTTTTTATTACATTCTCAGAGTTGTGCAGCCATCATAACCATTTAACCATTCATTTTAGAACTTTTTTTTTTCTGAGACTAGGTCTTGCTATTTATGCTCATGGAACCGCAGGCTCATGTTGCCCGGGGTACCACGGACTCAAGCAATTCCCAGCCTCTGCTTCCATCATGCCCAGCTATTTTTGGGGGATTAGGTCTTGCTGTGTTTTGGGACTTGAACCGCAATCCCCAGGTCCACCTGCGACTCCATAGGTTCTTTTTTTTTTTAGAGACTAGGTCTCGCTATGTTGTCCAGGGTAGTCCTGTTAACTCAAGTGATCCCTAGCCTCAGTCTCCCAGGTAGCTGGGATTACAGGCGCACACCATGACACCCAGCTATTTTTTTAGAGATTAAGTCTCGCTACGTTGCCCAGGGTAGTCTCAAACCTGCAGACTCAAGCGATCCCTGCCCTCAGCCTCCCAGCACAGGGACTACAGGCACACACCACTGCACCCAGCATTTTAGAGCATTTTTATCACTTTACAAAGATCCTTGTGTTCATGAGGAGGCCCTCTGCATTATTTCCCAGCTGTCTTATCTCCACTAATCTACTCTTTGTCTCTATAGATTTTCTTATTCTGGACATTGCTAATGAATATAATGATATAATATACCCTCTTTTGTGAGAGGCTGGTTTCACTTAAAACTGTAAAATCATTCATGTTGTCGCATGTTTCAATGACTTACTCAGTTTTATTGCTGAATTAATATCCCCTTGTCACATAGATACGTCACATTTTATTTCTGTTAATTAGATGATAGACTTTGTGTTAGTTCCATAATTTGGCTCTTTGGAATAATGTTGCTATGAACATTTATACAGAAGTTTTTGTGGGAACATATATTTATTTTTATTGGATTTATGCCCAGAAGTAGAATATTGGGACATAGAGTAACTATGATTCTACACTTTTGATGAATTCCTCCTCTATTGAGCGATAATAGTTACTGTCTTGGATAACTGTTTAGTTGTATTTCCAAATAACCGTGTCATTGAAAATTCCTATAAGCCACTTTCAGGGTTCTAATTTTTTCACATCCTAGCCAACAATGCTTGCTTATTATAGCATGCCAGTTGGTATGAAATGGTATCTCATTGTGGTTTTGCTTTGCTTTTACATGATAATTGATGAAGTTCAGCCTTTTCTCATGTACTTTCTAATCAATTATATATCTTCTTTGGAGAA
>PVHY01022656.1:0-22134 GCA_004024945.1 Uropsilus gracilis
AAAAAAAAAAAAAAAAAAAAAAAAAAAAAAGATCAAAAAGACTAAAGGACTAAGCATGGACAAACAACAAAAAGAAAGGAGGTAAAGAGACCAGAAGGAGCATGGTGGGGTGGGGTACTCCCATGGGAATCAACAATTATGCAATCTTGTATTGTACAAAATCCAAAAATAAAAAATATTATAAACAAAACAAAGCTCCTGCACTATAGAGTATGTAGCCACATTTTACTGTCCTAGCCAATGGGAGAAAAGCTGCGTCTATTCTGTGAGGATGCCTGTCATTGATCTAAGTTTAGGCAAATTTGAATGATGATAATTTGAAAGACTATGATTTATAATACTAATGCCATCTTAGTACTATATTAAGTTGGAATTCAAGTAACATCTGTGTGGTAAATTTTTCATATTTCTTTCTTACAAACCTAAATTTTAGGAAGAGACCTAGGCACTGTTTTCATGTTCTGCATTTATGCTGAAGGTTAAGATCAGGAGTTTCCATCTATGCTTCAAGCTAAAAGCAAAACCAAAACTAAAGTTTACAATCTGTATAATTTTAATGTTGAGAGGTCCAGTACATTGCAAGCTACTTCTATATTCAGTAAACAGAAATGACATGTCTCTGTTATATAGGGATTAATAAATATTTGGGGGACTGAATTGGTCACTATTTTATACATCCTTTAACCTTCATGACCACTATACTTTAAAATCACTACAATTTTCTTCTAACAATATCATAAACATTTATTAAGTGGCAGAGATAAAGCTGGTGCTGGGCAACTCACCTGAAAAAAACATAACTCTGGGACCAAAGTTAAATGTCTCCTAACAACTGCCATGCCAATTTAGGAGAAAGTATCCTGCAAAAATAGGAGAGAACTTGGGAACATAAAAATAGCAGCAATAAACAAAACTACATTTCAAGATTGTAGTTTTATGTGGGTCAAAATATACCCTTCATATTTGACACTACATTCTGTTGGTAGACTCAATCTTGATTAATGCCAATTTGATTTTGGGGGGGTTCTCCAGAAATGTGTGTCACCACTGAGGAAGACTCAACTACTCTGTCAACACTGAGGTATTGTGATTGGGTGGCACAGCCCAGAAGGCACCAGTCAGAAACACACGCCTTGCGGGCAAGCGAGGACAGAAGCACTGTGGGTGAAGTCTGGCTTGAGAGGATAAAAGCCACAAAAAAGCTGTGTGGAGAGGCCTACCATCATAGGCTATGGCACTGATGTAAGGCAGTGATAAGACTGAATTGGGGGAGCTATGGCCCCATCTCTGTAATAAGATGCAGTTGAGGAAGATGTCACTGGGCAGAGACTCAATGAAACGTGTGGAGCCAGGAGCGAAGCCTCACGAGAAGACAGTGCTGGCAGGTGAAGAACACTGGATGAGAGAGCTCATAAAAGCGCATGCAGGCAGAGCGACACGGAGACACAACCCTGGACCGGAGTAGAATAAGAAGGCGCCAGCCATGTAGACACCTGGCCCAGGCCATGGCCTGGCCTAGAAGAAAAGCCGCGAGGTTTTGGAAACCTGACCTTGGTTGCGAGTGTCCCTGACGAGAAGTGAGCTGTTAGAAACCTGGACTTGGGGTTGACTGGACTGGGGTAAGGCAGCCAGGGGCCCTGGGCAGCCCCGAGGACTCTCGGTTCCTTATCCTCTCATCAATCAACCCTGTTTTGTTAGCCTGGTTTTGCACGGCCGTGACACGTGGATAGAAGAACCTGGCAGTGGTGGATTTAAAGACCGGCATTTCCCTTGTGAGGCGGTCTGAAGTTATTTGCCACCGGGATGGGAAGCACCCTAGGACTTGGCCACCTTGGGGAGGAGAAAAAGTTATGAGAAATACAAGTACGGGCCTTTGGTTTGAAATTTGGACCTCTGAAAAACAGTAGATAGCTTGCTGGAAACCTTGGAGTCCGTGTACCTCCATCGTGAGGCTATCTTGCAGGGAAACTGGACTGTCTGTGAAATGCCTGCTTTAGGTTTGGAGCAATGAGAAGACACCATCTTAGAAGCGTTTTAGGACTTAGAAACTGGACAGTAACTGGGATAAAATAACCGGACGCTCGGCCTCACTGACTCTTGGTTCAGTTCTTGTTTACAAATAAACCTTGCTGTTGTTTTAAATTGTCTTGCGATCGTGTGTGAGGGTGAAAAAACTCAGAGTGCTGGTTTGTTCAGCTGTCAGTCTCTCTTTGTATTTTTGGTGCTGGTTTTGCACCTGGTTTCAGTAACCCGACTTCCTCAATTTCCCCCAGGGCAGCAGGAGGGGGCTTCAGCTTGTTTGAGATTTTTATACCCCCATAACCCAGAAAATACAAACTCTGGAAAAACTGCAGTTTAAAATTTGTAGTGTTTCTAATTTTACTACCCTAAAGTCAAGTTCGATCAAGTTTGGTAGTAAATTAATATGCTTAATTTTTCAAGAAACATTTTTGGGTTGAATTACCTGCCTAGATTTCCCTTTGTTGTTCGTAAAATTCACTATTGAGAACCATAGATAGATAGATAGATAGATAGATAGATAGATAGATAGATAGATAGATAGATAGATAGCCCTGATATAAATTCTGAGTTTGTTGGAATGAACAGTCTTTTCTATAATAATTCTCGGACCTCCAGTTACTTAGCTTGTGCCCAATTGGTGACTGATTAACATATATTAAAGTAATGGAAAGTATAAAACAAGTTTGTGGTTTTGCTCAGCTGTATAAACAATATTCATTTATAGTAAAGTACATTCCGAGTTCTCATAACTGTGTTATAAATGTACGATTGGAACTTATTCTGTTGATTTAAATTAAGTTTGGCTTATAAACAATAAATTGAGAACCATTGCTGCAAATGGATATTTGTGTCTATAATTACACTACAGAATGCAAATATGCCGTATCAGTTAGGCAGCAATCCCATTCCATTCACAGTAAAACAATCATGCTTTAACTTTCCCAATTTTCAAGAAATAAATTCATTCTTTTTAGCTATAATCATCTTGGCTCAAAAGAGCTAGCATTTTTTTCTAAAAAGACCCCATGATTCATCATAAGAAACAGAAACTGGCTAAAATAAATTGTGCAGAGATTCCTCAGAGAAAAAAGCTATATAACTAACTGTGGATTTAACTTTCTAGTTGATGTTCTGTCTCAAAGTTAGTTTTTGTTTTTTAAAGTCATTTAAACAAAACAAAACAAAGACGCAAAAATGCTATCTTTCTTTTAGAACATTTTGTTCATGGTAGTTGTGTATCTTAGTAAAAATGCATGTGAATTCATATCAATACTGGACTAATAATACCCAGAGTGTCCATGAAATTGCAGCCTCTGAAAGGACATTTATCACTGTCCTGCTGTTTCTTGGGCTTGCATCAGTTCAGTCAGAAAATATGTCTAATGATTATTGTGGGACTTAATGACCCACTAGATACATAAGAAATTTCATAGACCAGGTTCAAAGAATGTAAAAAGAAAAACGGTTATTTGAATAGGAAGCCAAAATCTTTCAGTTTTAATAAAAGAAGACAAAATTGAGGGCAACTTGCAAGTTAGTATTTGTGGCTTATGAATTAAATGCCCCAATTTGGTGTTTCAGTTTTTCCCTTTGTCTAGAAAATGCAGATAGAACTTAAAAAATTTACAAAAGGAACTAATATATAGCAAGACTATAAGCTAACTTGGAAGATGTTAATAGTGCTATTAGCCAGTGTGATTTCTATCATTACCAGTCATTATTCTAAGAATGGTAAGTGGCAGATAAAAAGCTCAGCTAAAATTTCCATCTTTTTTGTAGTCAGCATGTAAAATGCATAGACTCTGTCTCTAAATTGTCACCCTTTTGTCACAAATTGCTCATTATATTTGCTTAGACTTGTGAAATGGAAAATATTTTATTTAAAGGAAATAAAGGCAGGAAACATTGAGTAAAAGACCTGTGACTGTTTCCAGAATGCGTATTTTACTAGTGGTCCTAGGCTATGAAAGAGTCAATAGAAGCAAGGAATTCTGGCAATTAAAAAAAGAAAAAGAAAAAAGAAGGAAAAAAAAAAAAGCTGAACTGTGACTAATGGGACCTGGAGAGGAGCTCTTGATTTTTTTTTTTTTAATTAAAAGTAATTTTGAAAGCCTCATTTGAAAGGGGCCTCAATGAAGCAGTTCAGGAAGCTTTTGAAATCATGTGAAAGTGGTTTACTACAATCAGGAATTATCCTAGTTAACATTTGGTTGTTACATGCACATATAAGTGAATATAAGGCCACATATAAAAGTTAATAATTGCATGTCACATTCAAAAAATAAAATGTAGATAGATTATACCAGAATTTTGGCCTGGCACAAAAATCAAAAGAAAGAAAAGGAAAAAGGACAGAATTTATTGTTTGCTATAGGAGAGAATGAGGCAATAGTAATCTAGTTCCAGGATTAGATATTATTGTCTTAGACACTGAATTTTTATTTTCTTCATGGGACTGTTTCTTAGATGTGTAATCTCAGGACAATAGCTTGATGACCAAAATCTGGAGACAGCATGTGACTAAATCTGAATTTAGGCTAGACTTCCCTATGAGCAGAATTCAGTTTGTTTTCTGTAAAATGTCCAGTAGGTAGAACATAAATGCATTTATTGTACAATGAGACTGACTCTATATAACAATAGCCTATAAATTACCAGACCTTCAAATGTTTTTGAATTATTATCATAAAGACATTAAAGTTTTCTTGACAAAATTCATACAAAATACACTTTGACAATATTTGAATTCTGTACAAATCTGAGCATGCATGTAACATTTATGAGATCTCTCAGTTTATCATAAAAATACTGAGTGTATTTGAACTCACTGCATCGTGTTATGATTGCTATTGGTGCTATTTAAAAACGAAATGTTTCATGAGTGGTAGGCTTTCATAACATAGATGGCATTATTATAAACATTATTTTTAAAAATATATTTACATAAAATAAATCTTTTAATAGTACTTACTCCCTTCACTATCAGTTGGGAATCCAGCAGTACAAGTCAGTGAGATAAAACATTATATCCACAGTGTTCAGTTTTTTAAATATGCTTTTTAATCATTCTTGTTACTTCAAGCAAAAACGACTTATGCTCATCAACAGTAAATGACAGAAGTCACAGTTAGTAATTCTCATTGAAGTCTTTTGTTAATACCTCATATTTATCAAAAATTCCCTGTTATAGATTATAATGTATACTGCAATTGAAAAACACAAATTGTACCAGAGAGCATACGTTTTTTTTTTTTTAATTTCCTTAAAAATAAAAAGCTAGGGAATTAAATGCCTGCTAATGAAGTGTTACATTTCTTAGTTTTCTGCAACTCATTTTAATTGAAAAAAAATCCCTTAAAGTGTCTCCCCATTTTCTTATTCTCAGAAGAGAAATAAGACTGATCTATAAAAGAACATGCAGTTCAATGACTAAAAAACTGAAGTAAAAGTGACATTCTTTTTGAAATCTTGCATTCCTTTTATATATGTGAGAAGAGGTGTATAATTCAGATGCTCAAAAATTCATTTTTAACAGATTTTTTCAAACACTGAGCTAGATATCTCAGTAAAATGATCTCAGTAGTTTATAGTAGTGACAAATGAACATTTTAGGCTTACCTGACCTCTGGCAACACTGAAGTAAATTACCTGTTCTCCAGACAGGGCCCTCTATACATCTCTCTTTTCCTTGAAATGCTGATTAAAACAGCAAGAGACTGATGAAAAATATGTTGTGTTGACACCAGGATAAAGCATTAATGGAAATGTGTGAAATCATAGCATGGCTCTAAAACCAACTACAACTTGGCTTGTGAGAAATGGGAAGACATCCTGAGGCTCTCTGCCATCTGCCAGGCAGGGCAATCAGCTGAGGTGTAGGGGAAAGCTTGTAAAGCTTAGCCTGAGTGAGTGAGGGTGTGCTCAAGTCTGTCAGGGGCTTGGGGCACTTAATTTCCTCACTATACTCTGCTTGATCCAAAACAAAAATAGGACTATTTGTAAGGGACAGCACTCCAACACCTTTCTTGGTTGGTTTTAGGAATTTCTGGCATGGTCCAAGAAGAGTTACCCACATATTCAAATGTTACCTCACCAACTTCCTCTTTCGCCAGAGAGAAGCTGGGAGGGAATATGGAAGAAGAGAGAGAGAGGGAGGGGTGAGGGGGAGAAGGGCAGAGAGGGATAAGAGGAGAGGAGAAAATGGAGATCTGGAAAAGCAGAGAGAGAGGGATAAGGAGGGCAGGAGAAAGTGGAAGGGAAAAAAGGAGAAAGTGTAACAGAAAGCTAATGTCTTTGTTTTTTCAAATGAACCAGTTCACCTACAATCGTGTACATGAAAGTGCCCTTTAAACAGTCAAATGTGTATGTGCCCACCCATGTGTTCATGAAGGGACACTTGACACCCCAGACAAGTGCATGGGCAGGTTTTGCTCAGTTATGGTCCTCAGTTTCCACTCCCAGAATGCTGAACAGAAGTTTGGCTTCATGATGTCTCATAGGGATCAAAGTTGCACAATGTATTGGCCTTCTTATACGCTGAGAATACTGTGGGAATGTCTGTGGTATTTTGTCACATACCTAGTCTGAAAGTATAATTGTTCACCCTCCACCAGACCACTCGTTTATTTGGTTGTCTAGTCTCCAAATTCTGAGGATGCCTATAACATTTTTAACTTTCTCCTAAAGGAGTTTTGATTTCTGAGCTATCTTGGTCTCCAGTCATTTGACACAGTTATATTTACATAGGCCTTGCCTCTTCCTGAAATGATGCTATATATCATGGAGGAACCGGAAAAATGATAGTATCTGCTTTAAAAACATTAAAATTTATGGGAGCTATATCTGAAAGAACTTATCTTGTTGATAGGAATGTACACTTCTAGAAAATATAAAACATTTACAGGGTGCAACTTTTACATACTTCCCCAGGGTAAAATGTTTCTTTTTCTCATTCATGTACTTCTTTTTGCCAATTCAGATCCAAAGCAGCAGTAGATCTTTTAGAAAGTAGATCAAGAGACTACTTGAGCAAAAACTAAAGAGTAGAGGTGTGTTTAATTTTTAGAAAAGGAATTATTTCACTATATATATATATATATATATATAGTTCATCAAGAAATTCTTTTAAAAGTCAAACTGACAATGCAATGACCATTCATTGATTGGATGAAGATGAAGAGTGAGATAATTTTTAAAGTTAAAATTTAGGTTCATATACGGATGAAGATTGATGGCAACGAGGGTAGGGATAGGGCAAAGAATTTCACTTCACATACTTTCTCCCTTTCAAACAGCCAAAGCTAGAATCTGTGACATTTGAACAATATAATACAAATGAATTGGACAAGTTAACAGGAGGCCTTTATACCTGGAAACTGCAAACTTCTTGGAAAGTGCAAACCTTGAAGAAAAAGGTACTGGGATAAAGATACTGATGAGTGCGAAAGTCTTTTTTAGGTAGAACACTGCAACTACCCTTCAACTTTATCCTCTGCATCAAACATCCTTACTGCTGATACATGTGTGAGTCATATGCAAATAAGAGCAGCTACAAGAGAGACATTGACTTGAAAACTTTGTGCATCATTAGAATACAAATAATGTAACTTCACATACACATAACATGGTGAAGTAGGGAGCTGGACACCTTGTGAGTTCTTGAGTGCCTTGGGGGTGATGCTTACCAACAAGGAGTTTGGTTTACAATTAGTTTGAATCATAGCTTGTGAAAAACTGGTGCCTCACAGGTACCACTAATGATGTGTACCCTTTGGGGCCCCACAAAAATGACATAAGGATTTTGTAGGGTGCTGGTGGTTTTGATGTGTCAAAAGTCAGAGTCCATGAAATCAGAGTTACAACTTTTGCTGTCATATTATTCATTTATGAAGTCCAGGATAATTGAACTTAAGCAGTATCTTTATTTGGGGGTAAGATGAGTTGGAGATTTAGGCCTGAAATTTTGTGGGCTTACAACAATAATACTAGTTTGCAGATTTTGGATGATCCTTGGTGGTGGTAGGGGGAAGACTCCTGATTTTAACTTTAGAAATTGCCATAGTGACAGTGCTTCAGGAAACTTGGGCATTGTGTTGTTGCGAATACAAACTGAGACATAAAACAACTCTAGGTTCACAGTTAAAACTTAAACCACAGCGAGTATTTTCCTGTAGTGTGTCTGGAAAGTGTTTCTTCACGGTTCTGTTGCCATGCCAGCCTTCTCACCTGGGAACATGCTAATCTGTCCTCCTAGGTGAAATTCTCTTTATTAGTACATTTCTATAAAGTATATAAACTTTGTAGATGTCCTTCTTGACCAGACTCCCAGCACCCTCTGTTCCCTGGAATACAAACTCATAAATAAATAAAAAATGTCCTTGGCTGCCCAAAATAACTTCCATGTCCCCAGACTAAAGCAGTGGACTTTCCTCCTTAAAAGTTTATGTGCTTTCACTTAGAATTTGTTTATTCTTACTTAACTGAGGTCATAATAGTTGTGGATTTTCTGACTTCCCAGCTCAAAGTAGATCATAAATAACAAATTACAAATGGTCAAGGGAATGTAGAGGCAAGCAAGCTGGCAGTCATGAAGTGACAGTTGTTAGGTAAAGGAGAGGAAGCAGAAAATTAGGAAACAAAACTGTGTGTGTGTTTTAGAAAATAATGCAGTGATAGTGGTTCATAATGATGGTGTAGTTACCAGAAGGGCCAAAATTATGTCTAGCATTTGCTATTTTTAAAAGGCAGGAAAGAATTTAATATGATTTTAAAAATTTACATAAAATGAAAACAAAAATTGGTCTGAACATCCAAAGGATAGGTTTGAGTCATCTAGATAAAATGCATGGCCTGCCTTCTTCACAAGGATGATTACTCTATTTGAATTCTCTGAGCTCTCACTTTGTACCTGTAATGGCACTTGCTGTTTCCATCATTGTATTAGAGTCATTTGAGTTCATGCTAAATGCCATTAAACTCATGTGGAGACATAGAGAAGCTGAATTTACTCCCTATCATGCCATGAATATGTGACTAATAAGTCAGTCTCCTTGTTCTTTAGCTTTTTTTTCTTTAAGATATTGTATTCGGAATAAATGAACTTGAGTTTCTTTGTTTCTGAATTTTATTTCCTTATGTAGTAAATTATACTGCTGCAGAGGTAGAGATGGTCCCAATTTTACACATTAAGAACATCTGTGACCACAAACCAATAACAGGGGCTTACTGCCTGACAAATACCCCTTGTCACATAAATAAAGTCAATTTTTCTCAAAGTTATATTTGACATTTGCTATTGCTTGGAAACTGTCTCCTCTGATGTTACTTTGGAAAAAATGTCTTTACTATTATCTCTGTGTATGTGACCCTAACTAAGTAGCCTATTCATCTGGTCTAGAATAGCCAACGACTCAAACCTGATCAATCAGCACAGGGGAGAGGGATTGGTTCAATGATGGACACATGACATAATCTGCTCTAAGAAAAGTGAATTCCAGGAATTTTTTGAAATTATTCACATGCAGGAAATGTGTAGAAGTTGTAACTTGGTAATGCTTTATATTTTCTATCGAGTTCCTATAAAATATAAGTGCATTAAGATGATGGCCCCCATTTATTAACATGTAATTCTATTTCAATAATTAGAACACGTTTTTCATTCATTGTTTAAATTAATGAAATTATTTAGTAATTCAAGTTGATCATAAATGATCCAAATGAATTCTAAAATTAGGATGTTATTATTGATGTGATTTTTTCTTTTGTTAAGCACAGCTGTCTCTTGCTGAGTAATGCCCCATCTATGCCATGTTTTGAAATAGGAACTAAATTAAATCCTTACAATGATTTCCTCATCATCATAATCTTACTTCAGAACATTTCCGTCATTCCCAATGGGAAACCCCATCTTTATTAGGGGCCATGCTTCATTTTTCCTTTCCTTAGTCCAAGTCCCACTCATCACCTCATCACTGCCTCTTCTACCCAATAACCCTAAACAGCTATTTACTTTTTGTCTCAATCAATTTGACTATCTGGACTTTTTATATAAGTGGATTCATGAAACATATGATTTTTATTGATGCACTTCTTTCATTAGCATAATGTTTTCAAAGTTCATTAATGTGATGGTATGCAAAAATGTTCATTGTTTTTCATTTCTGAATAATGTCGTCACATTGTACGGACATGCTATATTTGTTAATTTACCAGTGACTGAAATTTAAGTTGCTTACATTTCGGGTATACTATGAACAACATTGCTGTAATCATGTGTATAAGGTTTTGCATAGATAAATGTTTTCATAAATGGAATTGCTAAATCACATGGACTCAAAAGATCTTCAATCTAGGTCTGCCTGATTATGAACCTGTTTTCTTCTCTTATAATTACTTTACACTGATTTTTCCATCTTCCATATAATTTGCAAAGTGATAATTTACTGAGATTTTAGTTTCAGCTTTGTTCTTGCCTCTATGGAAAATTGAATTAGTAAGACATTTTTTCTTTTCTTTCCCTCATATTACTCAAACCACTATTTTTAGAAGATAGTCTTTTTGTGTTCTGGATATTTGTACCAGGGGAAATTAAAACTATTTTATGTGTCAAAAGCAATAAATAAATTCTACTCAGACCATTTTGGGAAATGGTGGTTGAAAGAAGAGGATTTGAAACAATGAGTCTGTTTTAAATGAGCTTTTTTGACATATTAGGAGTATATTCTCTAAATGGAAGATATAGTGTGTGTATTAATTGGGAGGATTCTGGGGAACAGTAGATGAGATCCTTGTGGCTGTGGGGACAGCTGCTGAGAGCATCTTTGTGAACTATCCAGCAATACAGTGAAGGATCAGAAGATACCAAGGGCAGTAAATAGTAAATGAGGATATATTAAAAGTAGAGATCTTGTTCTTTCCCCAGTCTCTGGGAGCTACCTAAATTCTGAGTCCATGTTTAATACTGAGAGTAACGGTATTAATTGTAGTCAAAATTGTTCCGATCCTGCCAAATCTGGTTATAGCCACAGTGGTTTAAAAAAATATGTGACTTCAATGCTAAAGAGGGATTAACGATGTCTATTTTAAGTTTGTAAAGGGTGCTAAGTTATATACCAGTCTTTTAAGATATATAAACCATATTGTCTTGAACAGTATAAGGAACACTATTATTGACTATATAATTTGCCTTATTTCAAATAAGTGATAAGTAATAGGGAAATTTCATGAGTCACAGGGTAAGTCATTACAATATAAGAATCATCTGGCATTCCTTGATGTCCAGATGTGAAAATTGGCAGCAGTGGATATTACTTTTACTCCCATGCTTTTGAAAAGTCATTTTAAAAATGGGAAATGGTTATGAATCCTATTCAACTGTCAATGACATTCCACTCTCTCAAAGTTTATTTTGGCCTTAGTGTTTTTCAAACATCTAATTATATATATATATATATATATATATATATATATATATATATATATATATATATATATATATATATATATATATATATATATATATATATATATATATATATATATATATATATATATATATATATATACATATATATATGATCAGATGCATATATATATGGATTTGAGGAAAAAATAATCACTATTTGTTAATTATGACTACTTATTGACACTTGCTGACTCAGAAAATTGAGACAACTGCCCAGAATTATCTATATAGTAATGGTGAAGCAAACCTTTATTTTTAGTCTTTCTGAGATCATTAATTAGAGTTAGACCACTGAAACCTACTATGTAGTAGGCACCCAGGTTAGAGTTTCAGGGACAGAGCAACTGTGTGTGAACTGTGACATTTCAAGTTTTAACTTAGGTTTTTTTCTCTCATCTCATCTTGGTTTTTTTTCTTTCTCATCTCCCTGCTTATATCCCATTGGTATCACCTTTTAAAGGATGTCCTGACAGTATACTTCCTGATCAAGATGTTCTAGTAAAACAAATTATATATGATATAAAACAAGGAAAGGAAAACTTCACAGTGGCAGTGAAAATGTAGCACTGTGTTCCGCTGGTTTCCTGGGAATGATTGAATGTGAACATTGAACATTAAGTTTAAGGTTTAAAAAGGTTCAGGAAGAAAAATGAATCACAGTGTTAAGTACAATGCGGACTTCTGTATATTTATGCAATAGTCAACTGAAACATAGCAGTCAGACCTGTAAAGATTTTTATTATTTTTTTTTATTGAGGTAACATTGGTTTACAATACTGTATGTGATTTAGGGTTATATAGACTTGTAAAATCTTAACGCAATAAAAAGCACTTTCAGAAACGCAGATGGCTTGAGGATAGATGTGAAAGTGCCAGAATCATTTAACGAATTAGTCTCAAACTCAGTGTATTACAAATTACATTAATATCATCTTTCTTCCTGGATGAGACTTATTGCTTGTTTACATTTTGCTCAAACACATAAATATGAATCAAAAAATCAAGTAAAAATGTGAAATTAGAACACCAGTTCTTAGCAGGCTAGCTTACTTTCCATACTCATATATACAGAACAAACAAATAAAAGAAAAAAAACAAAAAAAAATCCAGAAAATTAAATAAAAGCAAGATAAAGCAAAAAAAAAAAAAAAATCTTAGATACCAGAAACAAACTACATAATTTTTTTTCTTTTGCCCTAAATGTTTCTATGGGATGTCAGTTTGAAAAAATGTAAGTTCTATTTTTAACTCTTTCACTACTCACATTGCCTATACCAGGGATCCATATTTTGCCTGAATTAGTACCAAAGTCCCGAAAATAGAGGGAGTACTTGGTGTCTTCACCCACATTGCTACTCCCTCTTTAAGAGTGTGAAAGTATTCAACACTGGACTGGGACCAAATGCACTCAAAGTAAATGCTGATAAAGAATGATTGTGTTGACACTTGATTATTCTTGCTATGGGAGTAATTAAACTTTATCTTATGTTATTGTATATCAAGAAAGAATTAGTACTGCTTCAAAGCAAATGCTTAAAATCCTCATTTTTAATTGCTTATTTTCAGTAAATTTTCAGTCTGTCATCTTTTATGTTTCTTTTTCATTAATGGAGACATTTAATATAGCACATTTGTAAAAATTTTTTTTGGCACTGATTTAATCCTTTATATCAATGTACAATTGTCCTTTATTATTTTATTATTCACATATATTTTGCCTTTTTGGTTGCTTCCCAAGGTGAAAGAGAAATGCATTGAAATAATTGAAGTTTTCTAAGTAATTTTTAATACCTGAGCTTCTCTACTTGTGTAGAGTATCACATTCATTTGCTTTTCAATACGTTAATGCAGAAAAGTGGTTTGGAAATAATCAGTCAGGATGGAGGGCTACTGAGTTTGTGGTTTTACTTAGCAATATGTTAATGTGTTTGAAGTTTACCTCCACCCCCTACTTTCACCTGTTTTAACTATTCAGAATAACATTTATCATATACTAGTGTTGTTTGTAAAGATATTCTTGTATACCCAAATTAGTGCTTTTATTTATTTAGTTATTTAAATACATATTTATAGAACAATTATTATTTTATATCCTTATTCTTTCTTTTTAGAGTAAAACTTTTCTCTCAGATGTGATCACAATAGTTCTCCTACCACCAAATCACCTGCAATCTTCAACTGTAGTCCATTATACTCACTTCTTCCTTTCACCCTTTCTCCTCTCTGACTCCTCCGGTCCTGCATGGTTCATTTCTGTGGTCAGCTTTCAAACGCTTGTTTTAAAGTTCATCTTTGTTTTATTTTTTGTTTGGTTTCTCTGTATTTCACATGTTAGTGAAGCCATGTGGTATTTATCTTTCTCCTACTGGTTTGTTTCACTTAGAGTAATCCCTTCTACCTCCACTCATGTTTCCCCAAATGGCATGCGTTTGTTTATTTTTTTATTTTTTGATCATTGAGTAGCAGTCATTGTGTGTGTGTGTGTGTGTGTGTGTGAATATATGTGTGTGTGTGTGTGTGTGTGTGTGTGTATGACATCTTAATCCAGTCACCTACTCTGGGACAGGTGAGAAGAACCAAAATCTAGAATTTTGATTTGCATTTCCTTGATGATAAATGGTAACGAACACTTCTTCATATGTCTGAAGACCACCTCCATATTTTCTTTGGATGTCTATCAGACTCTTCTGCTCACATTCTTGGTTGGATTATTTTTGAATTAGATGAGTTCTTTGTTGATCTTTGATAATAGTTCCTTGTCAGATGTATGGTATGCAAATATTTCCTTCTTTCAGTGTGTTTCTTCATTTTGATTATTCTCTTTTGCTATACATAAGCTTTTTAACTTATGTAGCCCCAGTTGTTTATAGTCTTCTTTACTATTCTTGCTGCTGGAGGTGAGTCTGCAAAAATATTTATGAAGTTTATATTATCAAGTGTTTTGCCTAGTTTTTCTTATATGTATTTTATAGTTTCAAGTCTTTCACAAACTCTTTTATCTATTACAAGTTTATTTTAGTGTATGGTGTGAGACACTGACATAGTTTTATTCTTTTGCATGTAGCAGCCCAATTTTCCAACACAATTTATTGAAGAGAATTTCCTTGTTCCCGTGTACATACTTCACTCCTTTGTGGTAAATTAGTTTCCCCTACCTGTGCGGTTTCATTTATGGGCTCTCAATTTGAATTTATTTGTCTTTGTCTATGTTCCAGTACCATTCTGTTTTGATTATTATGGCTTCATAGTATTTTTAAAATCTGAAAAGGTGATACTTCCATTTTTCCTCTTTCTAATTAGGAGAGCTTTAGTTTTTGCTTTTTTTGTGTGTGATTCTGTATCAATTTCAATTATCTATGTTCTATTTCTTTGAAGAATGACATTGGAATTTTTACTGGTATTGCACTGAATCTGTGTATTGATTTGGGTAGAATGGTCATTCTTCCTATACATGAGCAAGAAATATCTTTGCTTTGTGTCATATTATATTTCTTTTAACAGTATTTTTTACTTTTCCTTGTGGAGGTCTTTCATCTCCTCTGTTAGGTTTATTCCCGGGCATTTTTTTTTTCTTTTGTAAATGGGGTGACATTCTTAATTTCATCTTCTAGTTTTTTGGGTTTTTTTTTTTTGCATATAAAAATACTAGCAAATTTTGTGTGTGGATTTTGTATCCTGCTACTTTGCTAAACAAGTTTATTATTTGAGTTAGTTTGTCCCTGGAGTCTTTGAGGTTCTATATTATATGATCATATCAACTGTAAATAATGATAACTATTTCTTCTTTCCCAATTTATATTTATTTTATGACTATTACTTGCCTAATTTGCCTTAGGTAAGACTTCTAATATATGTTAGTGGTGATAGGATCATTTTTAAGACATGATGAACTGAACTTGAAGGAATATAGACTAATTGTTTTAGATCACTTATTGAAGAGATATCATTTAGCATAAAAATTGTTTAAAAGTTGCAAGCTTACTTCAAAAAAATCTTTAAAAGAGGTATATATTTCTGCAGATAGACATGACCACATATCATAAGTGTATGGTTCTACCAAGAGAACACAACCACTGAAATATCACTCAGTTCAAGAATTAAAATATGGTCTTTTCTATTTCTATTTTTCAATTAATTTGTTTTTCAATGATCAGTGTAGTCCCCATAGTTCTCCCACCACCATATAACCTATGAACTGTCACTATAATCCCTGTGTTCACCACCCACGCAAAAGAACAGAAAAGAAATAAAGAATTGTTAATATGTTAGAAAGCCTTTGTCTCCTTCAAATAGTACATTCTCCCTTCATCCAACGGTTTCAAATATTGGGTTGTCTAAGCAGTTGTAAAATTGCCTGTTGGTATACTAATGTTTGACTATGTCTTCTTAGCTTAGCTTGAGTCTTTGTAAAAGATCATTCATACTCTTTGTAGAAATTAATATTTGCATTTTGTTTTGTTTCTTTTCCTTTGTAGGAATTTATCTTTTTATCTTTTATTACTACTGATGATGACTTGAATTATTCCAGTTTTCAGTTAGTACGATGAGTGCTGTTATGAATACTCACTCTTTTACATGTTTTGATGGAACTATTTAGCCTTTTCTGTTATTGTTTATTCTACTGGCTAGAATTTTTGTATTAAAATGTATATCTATGACTCCAGTTTCACTAGATATTACCATGTAGTTTTTCAAATTTCTAATAATTTATACTTCTGTCACTTGCATATCAAAGTCCCAATTGCAATACATTATCAGTATCTCTAGGTTGTGTTAGTTTTTTATAAAAATTAGCCCATTCTCATGTGTGTAGTAGAATCATAACCTATTTGGATTTAATTTGCGTTTATTTTTGATTGAGGAAGTGAACAACATATTTATTGTACATTTGAATATCCTCTTGTTAAATATCTATTAAAGTCTTTGATACATTATTCTGTTTTCTTTTTCCTATATCTAGAAAACCTTCATACTTTCTAAATCTGAACCCTATGTAAAGTTATATATGCTGTGATTATCTTCTCTACTGTGACTTGCTAATTCATAAACTTAATATTATATTTTGTTGAGAAGAAATTTTAAATTTTCATACAATTCAAAGTAATTGATCTTCCTTTTATGACTAAAGTTTTTTTTTTGGTGTATTATTTAAGTGGTTTCTTTTTTCCTAAGATCATGATTATACTCTCTATATTTTACTGGAGTGCTATTGCTTTCACATTTAAATCTGTATTCTACCTGGAATTGAAATTTCTCTATTGTATGAGTGAGGGTTATATTTCATTTTTCCCATATGAATATTTAAATCTTCCAGCATGACTTAAGACTATATACCATTCTACGGTACCACCTTCATATTAAATTATCGCAAATTTATGATCTGAATCTCTTTCATGCTGACTTCTGCATTGTTTTTGTTGATGTAACATTAGTTAACATCATTTTTTTTTTGTTTTAGAGGTACATACTCTCCACCTTCAAGTGTTATTTTATCACATTCACTACCAAAACACCATAGTCCTTTCCCATGTTATGTTGTCTTCCACCTTCACTTTCTTCTTCACACTTTTTACCGCTTTCTCTGATACCTCAGTTCCAGATAGGCAAATGTCTAGGGTTTGTTGTTAGTTTGGCTTTATCTTATCCTTTGTTTGGTTTCAATATATTCCAATATAACTAACAGAATTTAGCATTTATTTTTCTCCTTCTGATATGTTATACATAGTATAATTTCCTACAATTCCATTCATGTTGACACGAATGGCAAGAGATTTTTTATTTTATTTTAAATACATATTTCGCATCATTGTCTACCCCAGGTTCTCCTATCACCTTATCACCCATGAACCATCATCTTAATCTGTTTTGCCCATCCCTTCCTGGATTTACCACCTCCCCCTCTTTTGCACTATGCTTTTGTTTTGCTAACAGTTTTAAATTTTCCTTGTCCTTTTGTTTGTTTGTTTTCCCTATATCCTGCATATAGGCGAGATCACCCAGTATTTCTCTTTATCTTTCTGGATTATTTCTGTAAATAGTGCTGCAATAAACATCTGAGTACATGTGGTTTTTGGATTAGTGCGTTTGTTTCCTCTGGGTAGATTCCCAGAAGTGGGATTGCTGAATCGAATATTAGTTCCATTTTCAGTAGTTTGAGGTTTCTCCACACAGCTTTCCATAGTGTATGGACCAGTTTGCATTCCTACCAGGAGTGTAAAAGTGTTCCTTTTTCTCTACATCCATGCTAGCTCTTGTTGCACTGTTTTTTGTTTTTGTTCTTGTTTTTTGATATTGGTCATACTTATTGATGTGAGGTGGTATCTCATTGTGGTTTTGATTTGCACTTTCTTGATGATAAGTGATGTTAAGCTTTCTTTCATATACATATTGGCCATTTGTATTTCCTCTTCAAAGAAGTTTCTTTTAAGTCTTTCAATTTTGACTGGGCTTTTTGCTTCATTTTTGTTAAGTTGTGTGAGTTCTTTGTGGATCTTTGATATCAGTTTAGTTGAGTGAAAAATTTTTCTCATTTGTTTGGGAATCTGTTTGTTTTGGTTATTGTCTCTTTTTTGCAGTACAGAAAACTTTTAGCTTCATATAGTCCTGGCAGCTTATGTTTTTCTTCATTTTCTTTGCTTGCATAGATATGTCCTGGAAGATGTTTCTGCATTATAGGGTAAGTAATTTTGCCTATGTTTTCTTCTATATATTTCATGATTTCATGACTATCCTACTAAAAGTAATATACAGATTCAATATAATTCCAATAAAAATCTCAGTGACTTATTTTTTAAAAGAAATGGAACAAATACTACTGAAATTCATTTGGAATAATAAAAACATCGAATAGACAAATCTCTCCTGACCAAAAGGAGAGAAACTGGAAACATTTATACTACAAAGCCATAAGACAGATGGTACTGGGATAAAAATAGACACACAGGCCAATGGAACAGAATTGAAAGTCCAGAAATAAAGTCATATGGTATGATCAAGTAATCTATGCAAAAAAATACAATAGTACAAGGATAGTCTGTTCAGTAAATGGTACTGGGAAAACTAGATTGCTACATGCAAAAGAATGCACCTAGACTACTCCCTCTCACTATACACAATAACCAAAATGGATATTTACCCATTTATCAAAATTAGTGATATAGTTTATCTTTTTAATTGATGAGTAGTAGTCAAATGTGTATATATTATATGTCACAGTTTTCTGAACCACTCATTTCTATTTGGATGCTTAGGTTGTTTCTATTGCTTATTTGTTGAAAAAGGTGCTGCTATGAACATAAAAGCGCATGTTTCCCTTCAAATGACTGTTTTGTAGAATCTACTTTATGTAGATTCCAAGGAATGAAATTGATGGGTCATATGTTAGACCCATTTTTCATTCTTCTAAGAAATCTCTGTACTGTTTTCCATAGAGGATAGATGAGTTCACACTCCCAGTAACAATATAAAAGGTTTCCTTCTTACAGTCTTGCTGGAATTTGTTGTTTCTGATCTGTTTGATATGAACCTTTCTCAAAGACCTGGAGTGATGTGCATTTCTGTGTCAATAAATTATGATTGCTTAATCATCTATATGTCTTCTGTGAAAAAGTGACTACTTAGATTTCCTGCCCATTTTTTGATTGACTTATTAGTTTTACTTCTGCTGAATTCTACGAGTTCTCTATAAATCTACTATCTCACCCTTGTTGGAATATGGTTTGCAAATACTTTCTCCCATTCAATAGGGTGTATTCTTGTTTTAATGATGGATTCTTTAGCTGTGTAGAAGTTTTTAGTTTGATGTATCCTAATCCATTCTCTTTCATTTGTTTTCATGCATTTGGAAAGAATACACCAAGACATTGCTGAAGCCTGCCATGGATTATATTGCATATGATCTCATATATGTTTTATGATTTCAGATATTGCATTCATTTGAGTTAATTTTTGTGCATGGTGTGAGATACTGGTAAAATTTCATTATTTGGCATGCAAATGCCCAGTTTTCTGAACATTATATTGAAGAGGATTTTCTTGTTGCAGTATATTTTGTTGACTTTATTGTATAGATTGTTTATATAAATGTGGTTTAATTTTTGGGCTCACAATTCATTCCACTGGTATGTTTGTCTTTTTTCCCTTAGTGGCATACTATTTTGATTATTAAGCCTTTTTAATATAGTTTGAAATCTGGATGTGTGATGCCATTATTCTTTCCCTTTTTTGGTCAGAACTGCTTTGTTTATTTGGGGTCTCTTTTTATTCCACTGTGCATTTAATTTGTTCTATTTTTTGAAGAATGCTGTTGAGACTTTGATAGGGATTGCCTTGAATCTCCAAATTTTGGGGGGGTAGGATGTTCATTTTGACAATATTACTTCACTCAATCTATAAGCTGGAAATATCTTTCATATATTTTGATTTCTTCTGTTTTTATGTAGATATGAGCAAATTCTTAGAAATATAAAACATTTTGAAGTCAGGACCTCAATAAGTACCTAGGCAGACTTGGTGAATATCTAAGCAGACTTGGTGAATATGCAAATGAAGGGTCCTGGGTGATGGCTCCAAGGCCCCAGTGGGAAAGGAGAGTATAGACTACCAGGGGAGAGTGTGATTGTGAATTGGGGCCTCTAGTTGATAAGGAGAGGGAGAGCACAAGGAGAAGGGAAAAAGAGGAAAGAGCAGAGAAGGGGATACGATTCTGGAAAGGAGAGTGGAGTAAGAGCAAGAGTAATTGACATCAGGTGTAGAGGTTTTTGGCCTCAGGAGGAGAAGGACCCAGGAGCTGAGTCCTTTGGGGCAATCCTCCCCCCCACTCCCCGGCCCCAGCATTCTGCTCTCTGAGGGTGGAGAGTTGTGTGAAGGTGGAGACCCTGATGAAGTGCAGAGCCACGGTGCAACTCAGATAGGCCTGCCTCTGAGAGACCCGCCTCAGAACCACCTGCATTGGTTGGATTCATCTGGTGCTAACTGAAAAGCAGAGGATCAGGAGACAATGATAATAACCTGGCATTTTCAACCAGAAGAACACTAAGACTGAGGTAAACCCCATGCAGTTCCTTGAGGGCTCTATCTGTTTGGAACACTTGTGAGGGTGTATTATTTCAGTTTGTTTTTCCCATGTCTGTGAATAAACCTAATTTCTATTGTTGTTACTAAGGCTTGATCTGTGGGCAGCTGCTGCATGCAGGCGGAAGAACCCTCAGTAAAAAGGAATTAAAAGGGAGTAGTCCCTTACTCCCAATAACTATTAGAGATCATATAGGGAAGAAATAACTTGAATAGAACAATAATAAGCAAGGATATTGAAACAATAATCAAAACTTACCCAAAGAAATAAAAGTCCAGGACCAGTCATTTTCATAAGGATATTCTACCAGTCATCAAAGATTGTGAGTCTGTTGAATGCCTACATGCAATATAGCAAGTCAATCAATCAGATACCAAACCTAAAGAATGTTAGACCAATTCAAAGTTTTTTTCAAAGTAAACAAAAGCAGAAAACTTGACTACCCCAAGTGAAACAGTATGCATCAGTAGGCAGTCTGGAAAACCTGTATTCACCAGAGATGGACAGATTCCTTCTAGCTTTTGTATACTTTGTGGTATAGTTACAGTAGTCCTCCAAGTTGTTTCTTCTTTAGGGTTGCTTTTGGTTACTTATTTTATTCATTTTGATTTTGGTAGGAAGAAAATAAAGTTGCTTTTTTGAAAAAACGACAAGATCTAATTTTCTTAACACTTTTAATCTCCCCCCCCCCACACTTTCCCTTATCCTTGTCTCTCCCCTTGTCTCCTTACTCCAGAGGACTCATGTTCTTTATTGATGTCTACTGGTTTTTGTAAATATTTTCCTTCATTAATTTTCTGCTATGTGAATATCTTACATTTAAAGAAAACTTTCTTGCATTGTTCACTGCACACAATCTCAAATCCTGGCTATTTTGACTAATGCTTTTGTGAGCATAGTGTAACATTTTTTTTTTTTACAATATTAGTTTCATTTTCTATGGATAAGTGCCCCTGAGTGGGATTGTTGGGTCTTATGGTATTTTGTTTTTAGTTTATAAGGTATTTGGATCATTTCCTTAATAGCCATACCATTTTACATTCCTAACAGCAGTATAATAGGGTTCCTTTTCTCTATACTCTTTGGGTATTTACTTGAAAAAATACAAAATCACTACCTGGAAGAGATATTTTCACACCTGTGTTTATTGTAATACTACTCATTATAGCTAAGAACTAGAAATAATATAAGTAGCTATCCATATCAATTGATAAATTAATAAAGAAGATGTGATATATATAATATATCTGCACAGTGGAATACTAATCAGCTATAAAAATAGTGAAATTCTTTTTTATATGAACCAATGTTACTACAATAAAATTCTTGTTTTTTAAGTTAAGGACAATAATGTTCTTAGTATTTATCTTTGGAAATGTTTAATTTTATTTATGACATATTTGTTTATAGATTATTTTAATTACCATTTCTTAGAATCTTTTTATGGACTCATGAAATGCTGGCACATATTTACAATTATCAATAGTGACAGAGGTGTATCACAATTCTAGAAATCAAAATATTCCCACTTTATTTCAGGCACTAAAAATATTCAAGAAAAGGATGTATTTTTTTT
>PVHY01022657.1:0-22094 GCA_004024945.1 Uropsilus gracilis
CATGGCTCACATCTTTACAAGATGGCCGATTCCCATCTCCTCTCCATATTGGAATCCCAATCCAATCACCTAGAATCAAATCGAATCCTCTTTGTTTGCACACCCTTTATATACCCTGATTTCCCGCCTTCCAGGAAATCTGTTACACTTCTTTCTTCCCCCTGCATCCTCCTGAAGGGAAATTCCAGCTAAGGTCATTCCCCCATTTTAACATTACCTGTCCTTGAAACCTGCAATCCCAAACAGGAGACAGTGGGGGGGGGGGGCGCACCCTATCATAACCAGCACCTGGGGTACTGCAACCCTCCCCGTGACTGCGCGGTCCAGTGGATGTGGGCGTGTGTACGTGGGCTGGGGAGGAAAGACATGCAGCCGGATGAAGAGTGTGAAGATTCCTGTGGGGCTGGGGGCTCACTTGCCTGCCCCCCACTCCTCCCCTGCCACGCTGTCCCTGCCCTGCCTGGTGTGTCTAGAAGCAACAAAGAACCTACGGAGATCTGCGAGCCTGACGCCTGCACTACAAGTGGCAAGTGAACAGGATGCTTCCCTTACACCATGAAAACTGGCTGCCTGGATACAGGATAATGCTAATTAGCCAGAGTGGACAGTGAAATGATTTTTTTTTTTTTGAGACTAGGTCTCTCTATTTTTGACCGTGGAACTGCAGGCTCGCGTTGCCCGGGGTACCACAGACTCAAGCCATCCCCAGCCTCAGCTTCCCAGGTAGCTGGGATGACAGGCGCACGCCACCACGCCCCGGTATATTTTTTTTGGAACTAGGTCTCACTGTGTTGCCCCGGGCGGGGCTGGAACCGCGATCCCTGGTCCCAGCCGCAGCTTCCTAGGCTGCCGCTTACAGGCACGCACCACCGTGCCTGGCCTGAAATCATCTTGTTATCGCAGTAGGGGACGATCCCCTTTTTAGTTTTTGTCAATGTGGGTTCTTCCACCTGTGCGCAAAGCAGTTGATTAAACAGCAATAAGGGCTAACACACAGGTTTCTTTTATAGGAAGGGGGAAAACAAAGTCTAACAGTCCACACCCGCACAAGTACCCTGAACAGAAAGGAACCCCACTTCTGCTCCCCGGGGAGCTGCGTGGGGTTGGCCTCAGTCCACAGTTGCCAAGTTACGTCCTTGTCCTCTGGTCTCTGTCATTCCCATTACGAGGTTCAGCTCGGGTCTCTCCGGGTTGCACCGTGGTTCAGCACTTGGAGGCCTCCGTTTCTGAGTCCTTTTCCTCCAGCTCGGCAAACTCGCCTCCTCTCTTCCCTTCCCAAAAGTTCGTGTCCAAAGTCCGTGCTCCTTTCTTTTTATATCTTTTTATATCTTTAAAAAAAAAAAAAACACCAAAGGCTCTGATTTCCCTCTACACCCCCTCCAGGTTATCCATTCTCACCTGGAGGGTCCACACCTGGAATTGGCAACAAAGTAAAAGTACCCTTACCCTGTTTGGGCCTCTTTTACCTCTGTTTTTCAGACACAGCCAATGCAAAGCCTACGTTTTATGAACAAATACACGGCCCATATTGGGGCATATTGGCTTCCATCTAACAACTAACAACCTTAGATGACATCTAGATGTTAGATAACATCTAACAACGCCTAAGACATGAACACAAGCTCCTTGGGATGGAACACTACCCTCTACTCTCAGGGCTTACAATTCTGATGTGGTCATTGACCCCCCTGCCCCCATATATACACAAGTGAGCTACAAACTTCCCCAGCAAGCCCAGATTAGGCTGTATTTAGAGCAGCTGGAATCCGACTTTTCAACCCCTGCCCCCTTTAGAAAGCCCTCCACATCTGTGCTGTTAAAGAGTAAGGGAAATTACTTTTTGCTCAGAGCAAGGGTCTGCAAATTCGGGACGAAATCCAGCAGCTACCTTTTTTATTAAACGGTATTTCAGCGGAACACAACCACATCCACTTGCTGGTGTGCTGGCAATGACTGCTTGTCCACCTGGACTCACAGTGACCTGTGCCAACAAGTGTTTGTTAGCCTCTGGCTGGGGCATTAATGAACCTTTACCTGTGCAGAAGAAGATGCATCAAAATGGCAGAAGGGAGGGTGTAAAGACAGTTATGGGGGGGGGGATAGGGACAACCCCGTTTAAATTTTTCCTTTTTATGGGTTCTTTTTTTTTTTTTTTTGGTTTTGTTGTTGTTTTTAGACTAGGTCTTGCTATTTTTGCCCGTGGAACCACAGGCTCTTGTTGTCCGGGGTACCACAGACTCAAGCAATCCCCAGCCTCAGCTTCCAAGGTAGCTGGGATTACAGGCGCGTGCCACCACGCCCAGCTATTTTTTTTGGAACTAGGTCTCGCTATGGGCCCCAGATGGGACTCGAACTGCGATCCCTAGCCCCTGCCGCTTCATAGGCTGAAGCTTACAAGCACGAGCCACCGTGCCCGGTGCCTTTTTATGGGTTCTTTTGCCTGCGCGCAGCAGCTGCTCAGATATCAACCTTAACAACCAGGATAGACAAGAGATTTATTTACAGATACGGAAAAAAACAAACCGAAAGAGTCCACACCCTCACAAATGTTTTAAACAGAATAGAGCCCCACTTCTGCTCCTCAAGGAGCTTCGTGGGGTTACCTCGGTCTTAGGGCACTTCTGGTTGGAAATGCCAGGACCTTGAGTCCCAATCCTGTCGCTCCAGTTGGCACCAGATGAATCCAACCAACACAGGCGGGGCTCAGATGGTCTCCCAAAGGCAGGCCTGTCCGAGTGTCACCGTGGCTCCGCACTTCACCCGGGTCACCTCTCCTCCGCCTTCACACAGGTCTTGCTCCTCAGGAACCAAGTGCTGGGGAGGTGAGGAAGCTCCAGAGGACCCAGCTGGGTCCTTCTTCTGAGGCCCAAAACCTCCGCACCTGATGCCAATCTCCAGGCTCTCGCTCTCACTCCACTCTCCACGCTCCCCTCCAAAATTGTATATATCCACACTCCATCTTCCCTCTTTGTATCCTTCTCCCAGCTCCCCATTCACCATTCCACCTTGGTGTGATACCTCCCTTTGCCCTCTGGGCCTCCCTTTGACCTCAGGACCCTGCATTACATAATCCCAAATGTGCCCAGGTAATCACTTTACTCTAAAAAGGGGAACTGGCCTCAGGCTAGTCTTAGTCTCTGTCTTTCAGATGCAGATGACAGCAAAGCCCACATTCCTTTCTCAATGAAAGGAACTGGGTTCGTCTTTGGGTCCAGGGTTCATCTTTGGGTCCCGGCTTCAAAATCTCACAAAGGATGTAGCTCCTGGCACTGCAGACATGAGTGGATTCGTCACACACGCAGTCACATGCTCTTCCGGGTTTCCAGGAGGGGACTGAGCTTGAATGAAGTTAATGGCCACTGTGGAGAAAGAGCTGGCCTTGGCCAGACAGAAATGCTGGCTCTAGCCTGGACGAGCAGTGATGAGAAGGAAGCGGTAAATGAGCTGTCAGGCTTTTTCCTCCATCAGTCTCTACGACCAACACCTGTGGCGTTGAGCCCTCCCCAAGATTGTGCCTGCCTGGCCCAGGGGGTATGTGCATGGGCACACCTGAGCCTAGAAGATTGACAGGTGGCATTACTTGGGCAGCATCACCTGGTCTTCTCCCGGGGGAGAAGAGGTGTGAGCTTGGCAGAGAGAATGTGAAGAAAACATGAGAGCCAGAGAAAGCATGAAAATTCTTGGAGGGCTGGGAGCTGCCTGCCTCCCAGTGCCTCTGGCCCTGGCCCTGGCTCTGCCCTGCCCTGCCCTGCCCTGCCCTGCCCTGCCCTGCCCTGCCCTGCCTGGTGTCTGCATAACAGCTATAACCATAAAGAGCTTACCAAGAGCCGGGCATGGTGGCACATGCCTATAATCCAAACTCTGGGAGGCAAGAGGCCAGGGAAGGCGGGTTCGAGACTACCCCAGGCAACATAGCAAGACCTGGTCTCAAAAAAGCAGCCAGGTGCGGTGGTGGGCATCTGTAATCCCAGCTACCTGGGAGGCTAAGACTGGGGAACGTTTGAGTCTGTGGGATTGGGCCTACCCTGGGCATCATATCGAGACCTAGTCTCAGAAAAAAAAAAACTTACCAAGAGCCTGATGCTTATACTACAATTGGCGTCGCCAACAGGATGGCTGCACTACAAAACCCTAGAGTGAAAGCTGTTGCTGAGGTCTACAAAAGTAAATGGAGGGTCTTTTCAGGGCTTGGAAGTGAGGGTGAAATGGCGAAGCAATGTAAACCTCTAGCACTTATGCATTCGGAAAGGGGAAGAGAAGTGTAAAGACAGGAGGTTGGGGGTATCTGGTAAAGCTATCTATGAAATTGAAGGTGAGAACACCTGATCAGCAGGTCCTGTCATTAACAGACTCTTCTGCTTCCTGTCCTCTCCCCTCAGCAATCTACCGCCCATCTAAGTAATTACTAACCTTTCAAAATCCAGCTTGAGAATTACCCACCCCAAGAGCCTTTCCCAGGCGCCAGCCAGCTCCACACAGCCTTTTTCAGGTTACTCAGGATCTTCCAGTTATGGCTGATTAGTTGCTACATCATCTCTCATCTGGCAGATCACCAAGTGGGCGCTGAGGCCTCCCAGGAGACTACACTTCCAAGCATGCCTCACTGCAAGGTGATGTCACTTCCATCTGGTCAGCAAGTTTCGTGTAACAATTTGCAGCAAACCTGACCCGAAAATGCAGGTTGCTCTCTCCCTTCCTATCCTTCCTTCCCGGGCTTCTGCTGGTTTGGAGTATGAAGTGATAGCTAAAGCTCAAACACCCACCTCTGTCCTGGCCAGTACAGTGAATACCAGGTGGACACGTGTAGTGCAACCAGCCTGTTCTTGATGCCAGCTGCAGTGCACAGGCAGGCCTACCTGGGGAGGTTCTTTACTGGTTCTAGCTAAAAATTACAGTTAAGAATGCTGCCCAAATAGCTCGGCGTGGTGGCGCGCGCCTGTCATCCCAGCTACCTGGGAAGCTGAGGCTGGGGATTGCTTGAGTCTGTGGTACCCCGGGCAACGAGAGCCTGCAGTTCCACAGGCAAAAACAGCGAGACCTAGTCTTAAAAAAAAAAAAAAAAAAAAAAAGAATGCTGCCCAAAGGAGATGGAGAATCCTAGAAAATGTGAAAGCTACCCTTAGCCCCCTGGAAAAAAGGCTTTAAACACAAACTTTCTTTAAAGCTTTTTAATGTCACATTCAACATGACTGCATGCAGAAAACAGAACCACCAGGAACATTATGAACAAACTCTTACTCCTGGCCAAAAAATAGGTACATATATTTAAAAAAAAAAAATAGCAACAAAGTTAGGTAAGTAATTTGAAAATTAAAAGTTACTTGAATAACAGCTACATGAAAAACTTTAACTGAGCTGAATTCTTGCTCAGACCCTGAATATCAGGAAATAAGGACAGCTCAGCAGCCATCGTTGTCGTCATTGTCATCATCATCATTGTCATCGGCATCATCATCATCATCACTCAGGTCAATCTTCATGGCAGAGCCATCACTGCTCAATCGCACCGAGTCCGCAAGCAGTGTTTTCAGTGCCTCTATGTTATCACATAAGCGGTTCACTTTGGGATAAGCCAGAAGTCTTTCCAGGGGAACGTACAACGTATTTCCAACACAGAAAGGCTTGGGTGACTTCTCTATGATGGTTTTTTCGGCCTCAGTGAAGACCGACCTAACGAGTGTGATGCAGGTATGTGGGTAACCAGTGTCTTCTGACTTGGGGTCCAATTCCGTGGCATCCTCTGGTTTCAGACTTTGGACAAATTTACGCCTCATGCTCTGGACTTCTCGGAACACTTCATTTATCAATACAAGTTGGCGGAATCTTTTTTGCTGTAAACTTGGGTATGAGGCGGTAAAAACCTGAAGAAAAGAAAAATACTTGGAATATGGGCAAATTTACAAAACCATTAGTGACTTTTGCGACATTAAGAATTTATTGGGCAAAGCCGGACGCAGCAGCCCACGCCTGTAGGCCAAGCCTGAGAGGCAAGAGGCCTGGGATAGCTTGAGTTCTCAGGTTCAAGACTACCCTGGGCAACATAGCGAGACTGGTCTCGAAAAAGGAGCCGGATGCAGTGATGGGCGCCTGTAATCTCAGCTACCAGGGAGGCTGAGGGTGGGGATTGCTTGAGTCTGCGGGATCAGAATTACCCCCGGGCAACATAGCGAGACCTAGTCTCAAAAAAAAAAAAAAAAAAAGAACCTACCGGGCAAAATGTTGGTGAGAATGCAGAGAGAGAGCAATGCTCACACTGTATGGGTGAGAATGGAGATGGGGAGATGGATCTAGGCCCCTAAGGGAAACAGTATGGTGTCTTTTCCAAATTTTGAAAACAGGTCTACCATACAATCCAGCAATTCCACTCTGAAGTATCTTCCCAAGGAAACAATGATAAATATGCACTCTGATACGCACTTGCAGCACTAGTTAACACAGGAAGTTAGAGCAACAACCTAAGTACTCAAGGACAAAACAGTGGATCAAAGGAATATGGTGTGTTTACTCTCGGCTATTAAGAAAAAATGAAATCATTCCTTTTCTACCAACATGGATGGGACTGGAGGGATTATGCTAAGTGAAATAAGTCAGGAGAAAGACAAATGGCCTAGTAGCTTCACTTCTGTGGGATGCAGAGAAACAAAAACCAAGGGTCAGATAAAATCAGACCAGAAAGAAACCCTAGAAATCCAAATACAGAAGTGAGACTGCCAGAGGGGGAAGAGGAGAGCAGAGAGCAGGTGTGGAGGGGCTGCATGGAACTCACTGGAAGCCTGGGGGTGCTTTGGGGTTGGCTATGGTGTGGAATGCACACCTGAAGGCTGTGATCCAAACCCTCCGAAGTCAGTAGCACTTCCGTAAAAAAGAAACATGAGGAGTAAAATACTTCTAATCTTGAACTTTTTATATGACTATCAGCCAATAAAGAAAGTTGGCTACTATGAGGGGAATAAAAGGAATCAAGGGCATGACACATATACACGGGCCTGACCTACTACGACCGATCAATGCCACAGCCACAAAGGGAACCACATGCCTGACACACGGACATTTCCTCTCCGATTCACTTTCAAAATTCTAATCAGTCTCCCAGGTTTCCACCAATTCACACCAACCCAACATTCCCACTTGGTATTAGGGGTTAGATGGGAACAGTGGTGGAGGAAGTGGGGGTTCGTTCATTCAAAAGGAAATGTGTCCATTGTTCGTGTCCTTAAGCCCCGTGGGTCTGAGAAACGCAGAGGATCAGTTCCCAGAGTCACTTTTTTTTTTTTTGAGACTGGGTCTCGCTATGTTGCCCAGGGTACCACAGGCACAAGCAATCCCCAGCCTCTGCCTCCCAGATAGCTAGGCTTACAGGCGCCCACCACGGCACCTAGCTGCTTTTTCAAGACCAGGTCTCACTATGTTGCCTGGGGTAGTCTCGAACCCACAAACTCAAGTGATCCCAAGCCTCTTGCCTCCCGGCGCTTGGACAACAGGCATGCGCCATCATGCCCGGTTTGGGGACTCATGGAAAACACTTCACCATCCACATCCCCACAGTGCTGAGTGTATGAGCTCACGCAGCTTACGCACAGCTTTGTAAATCTGCTCTCCGTGCTGCTCGGGAGTGCTGGAGTCAGTCGTCTCTGCTCCATTTTTCCGGAAGATCCCTATCTGGGTGCAGTATCCCACCTTCTCAGCTCCAGCTGGTGGGTCCCCAACACCAGTAAATTCCACCGAGTAATTGTAGCGATTGGCTACCTCTAAGGCCCTGAAATTGAAACAAGGAGAAAAATCATTTTCCCAGACTTGGGGCTGTGAAATGGACAATTTCCAGTAGACTATTAAGAAAGGAAAACCACATGGAACTAAGATGGTTCTAAGCTCAGGGTTCCCACAGCATTACTTGGTGCCACTGCATGAGGGTGGTTTACTTCCATTTGGGCAAGGGACATAAAGACAGCAAGTGTCAATGGGAGAGGAGGGATGTGCCAGAAAAGAGTGGAGGAGTTCATAGGGCGATAATCCCAGCTCCCATTTGAATTTCAAGTTATGCCAGAAACACAGCCACCTGGTAAGCCCTAGCAGGAGGCACCCTTGGGCTGGGACATGACAGTCCCACACCTTCCCTCTTGTGTTTCCTCATCTCCACACCGAACACTCCTAACACCTTAATACATTTCGAACTTGCCCACCTGTGAGACCTAAGAGATAACACAAACTTCCCTGCACATCTGCCCAAATACGATGGCTGCCTTCTGATCTTTCTCTGGGTGCTAAGGTGCACTCTGGGTATCATCTTTACTGGCGTGAGACAAATAATTTCAGCAGAGGATATCAACACTTATTTCGGATTTCATTTTAAAACTTCCATGGGGTCCCAAAACTCAAGCAAATACATAAAAACACCATAAACTCACCAGGTCTGAAACTGCATCCTATTCCACTCGAATTTGTGATCAGAATCTCTTAGAGTCACTACTGGAAACAGGGGGTTGAATTCAGAGTTTGGGGTGCTAATGACAATCATAGATGGAGACAAGTACCCAAATACAACTTTGGGAAACCTGTTGAGATCTTCTGAGTTCAAATGCTCTATTCTGAAATGGTGGATGGAAAGATACAACAAAATTAGGTTCACTGGAAAGTATTTTCCTAATTGATTTAGCAAAATCATTTCTATCTTGACATTGATTCATCCCTCCTTTGAACATACAATAGAACTTAAAGGACCTAGAAATAATAATTATTCCTCTATTATCATATATCATATATATCATTATATCATATGATCATAATAATGATTCCTATATTTTCATCCTCCCCTTTGCCCCTGGTGCTCCCTTGTCCAACTAATATGATGCCTGCTGTGTTCGCAGGATTTATTTCCAGCATCTCTAAGAAAGGTATCTGTGCATGCAGCTCCCAGGTATGAAGCACCAATGGGAACACAGCAATACTTCTGCGGTCTTCCCATCAAAAATGCACACCCTCAATGTGTAATGTGAACAGAAACAGCAAGGACAAGAAAGATCACAAAGACTGAACAGACCTGTTTCTAGCTTAGAGGAGTTGGAGGAGACATGGGAAGGAAACTTAGTGCCATGATCCTGGATGATTGTAAACAAGAACTGCTTTTTAAAATAACACTAAAAGATCTTTACTAACTGCTGTTGAACACTCCTTGAGTATGAACCGAAGATGGGATTATGACCATGATCTAATTCTAGTGTGAGTGTAGAAGAGGAAGTCTTTGTTCTTAGAGAACATATGCTGGGGTGTTTAGGTGTAAAGAGAGCGGTGTCTCTAGTTTTCAACTGTTTAAATTTTTTAAAATCATATCGATAAATATATCCAGAGACAGTAAATGGAATCAACTGTCAACAATCAGTGAGTGAAAGGACATGAGAGTTTCTTCAACTTTCCCTGCCATTTTTCTGTAAATATGCAAGTATATAAAAATAGAAAGTTACAAAAAAAAATAAAAAAGGTCTGACAATCTCCCTGACATCCCATCAAGATCTGGGTGCCCTAAAGAAACCAGACAGCCACAAAAGTGCCTCACAGGGTCCTGAATTTCAAAAGAACCCATTAGCCAGGGAACCACTTTGAATACAGGGAGAAAACAAGCTGCTTCCTCAAGCTGCAACCCCTGTCTCACCACTGTCACGGGCCTGTACTGTCTGCCATCTCCAACTATCTTCTCTAGTCCTGCCTCAAAACCATCTGGAGCCACTCAGAATGGTGGCAGCAGCACGATGACCTGATAGGCTGAGCTGGCATCAACACACCTGACCCCCTCTCAACTTCTGTGTGGCATAAAGGAATCCAACTGTTTGCGCATTTCAGGAGAGACAATGGAGGAAGGAAAATAGAAATTTTTTTGCCAAGACATGGAAACAACCCCAAAGCCCCAAAACTGATGAAAGGTTAAAAAAGATGTGGTCTATGTGTACAATGGAATATTATTCATCCATCAAAGAAGACAAACTTATGTCATTCGCAGCAACATAGATGGAGCTAGAAGGAATCATGTTAGTGGAAATAAGCCAGAAAGAAAAAGAGAAATACTGGATGGTCTCTCTTATACGAGGGATAGAGGACAAACAAATGGACAAGAAAATTTTTAAACTGCCAACAGAGCTGAAGCATAGAGCCAGAGAGGGGAAGGGGGTAAAGCTGGGGGAGGGATGGGACAAGAGATTAAGATGGTTCACCAGTGATAAGGCAATGGGAGAACCTTGGGGTAAACAATGATGCAGTATGCATATGTGTATGTGTGTGTGTGTGTATGTGTGTGTGTGCGTGTGCGCAAGCAATGAAAAAATAAAAGCATTTCAAAAATATTTTTAAAAAATAGAAATTTGCACATCATCCCATGAGGAGCTTGTCAGAGAACCAAGGAACATGTAGCCAAATGGCCGGGACTGGCTGGGAAGTCGGCAGCACTGAAGTAATCACAGTAGGTTCAAGTGCACAGGAAGACACAGCAGATCCCCCCGGGGTTGGAGCTGGGCTCTGTGATCAGGCTGTACCTCACATACACTGCAAGCCTCGGCAGCAGATCCCAGTCACACACACCCATGTATCACATCAGCTGCTAGTGCAGGCAGCCGCCAGACCCAGGAAGAGGCCAGGGAAGCTCCAGCTACGCTGACGTCACATGTTCACCCTGCCAACCTGTGGATTTCTCACTGAGAACCAGGAGCAGATCTGGAGAGCAGAACCAGCAGAACTGGAGAGATGGAGCATTTGCCTGACAATGCATTTTTCAAAGCACAACAGAAACTGACAGACTAAGATGCCATTTGAGGTAAATGTGGCCTAAAGTCTGTGCATCACCCCCTCACCGCTGCTGTCAGTGGGACGATGAGGGAGCATCAGGACCTTTCAACCAGTTCCAGGAAGCAGTGCAGGTGGTGACTGACAGCCTGGTGCACCAGTCAGTAGTGGTCTCCAAGCTGTCACGCCTCGTTGACTCCTGAGTCCTGTAACTCCCTGTGGCTTCTTTGCAACATGGGTGCAAACACTGCATGTCAAAACTTGCAGTGTAGGTGCACTCAGAGGGAGCTTCATTATTTTACACTAACCTGTTAGTAGAGAAAAACTGAAGACTTTTGAATTGAAACATTTTGAATTAACAGCAAACTCAAAATGTTAGGGGAAGGAAACTTTCAGCAGGGAGTGGGGAAAACAGCAAAATCTAAAAAGCAAGCACATACTTAACCATATGCCCCTCTATGGCTCACAGGTGAAACAGGTTTTGTGTCCAAGCAAAACCTGTATGTGAATGTTGATAACATTTCCATTCATAGTCACCTTAAATGGGAACCAACCCAAGTATCCCTGGAAGGTGGCTCATCCAAACTAGTGAAGACTACTTAGGGATTAAAAGGGACAAGGTACTGACACCCACAAGAACTTGGCTAAATCCCAAAGGCATTACTAACGGGGTGAAAGAGACAGTCTCAAAAGATGACATACTATTATCACAGTGTTCTCAACAGGACAGAACTAGATGATGGTGAACAGGCCAACTGCAGACAGCCAGCAGAGGGGGGAAGAGGAGAGGGGGGTTTGGGGGACCTAGTGTCAAGAAGAGTTGGGGTGATGGAGCTGTGCTGGATCCCAATGGTCACAATCAACAGAATCAAATCCCTAGCCAAAAATATGGGTACGCTTCTTAAAACACTAAAGATAAAATGAAAACACAAGTTGACAAAGTTCGGGGCGGGGGGGTTGTCCTGTTTAAATGGCTACTCCCCCTGAAATATGAAAAAAGCAAATGAATCAGTAAGAAAAGTATCACAAGCCCAATAGAAAATTTCTCTAAGGGCACAGTTCAGAGACTAGAAATCAAATGTCTCTGGAGCAGATAAAATGGTATTTACCTTCACTCAAGAAAAATTATAAACTGAAACTACACAGAGACCTTGCCCTCCAATCAGACTGTCAAAGGTGAAAGAGGAGGACAAAATTGGAAGAGCTGGTGAGAGAAGAGACGCACCTACCAACCAGGGAGAGGCAGTTGGCATGATCCTTGCTGGCTACTACCAGCTGCCCACCAAAATCTATTTTATCCCTCTTCATATATGCCTCTTGTCACAGGCAGCCATGGCTCCCAGGTCAAAGGACATATTCCCAGCCTCCTTTGCAAGACAGGTGTGCTCACAAGGCTACATTCTTAGAGATATGGAAGAGATATGTATCCACTTGTGAGTCTGAGTCTTAAAACATTTGTCTTCTAAATCTCTGTGATGTCTCCCATGAACTGGAACAAGAATATCAGGGATCCAACTATGCCTACCTAGATGGGTGTAACATTCCAGGGGGTGACAGAAGACCATAGCAGGAACCTGACTCCTGAGGGACTTCAAGGAGGAAAGCTACCCCAATCAGGGATCACTCCAAAGGGCTTAGAGGAGCAAAGCTCTACTCACTGAACCACTATTTTGAGGTCTCCATCCCGCCAGCTCAGACTTCATCATCACTAAAAGGACCGTCAAAATTACAGAGAAGCACCTTCTTCCAGAGTTTTATTCCTAGGCATGTGCACTAGAAAAATGCTTACGTGTGTACACAAGAATGGCAGACACAAAGGCAGGTGTTACAACAGCAACAGATCAGTCACTGAAAGCCTGCTCAGCAGGGAGCAAATTATGCTACAATCATGCAGGGGAAACTGTACGAGCAATAAAGAAAAAAATAAAATGTGGAAGCACGAAGTCTGACATGCAACCACCTCCAAGAAAACCTTCTAAGAAAAATAAGGTACATCCAGTGGTCTAGAACACGATTGTATAGAAGAGACTGGAATACAAACATGGAGGAGTTGGTGCTAGGCAGTTCTGTGTCTAATGGACACAGAGTTCCAGTTTTGCAAGACAAAAAGAGTCTAAATGGTTGTAAAGCAGGGCAAATGTTCTCTGTATGTGTGTGTGTGTGTGTATGTCTTACATGTAGTATTTGTTATTACACTGAAGGACATTAGAAAAGAGAAAATGTTAAGAAAATCTGAAGGAAGAGAAAATCCTATGTACTGCAGTACTGGGCTGTATTTAGCGACACCATAAGCTTACGTTAACAAGCAAATCCTGTGCCTTGTAATTTTGTAATAGTGAATCCTGGCAGTTCAAACCTGTGTCATTCAAGGGTCAACTGCCTAATTAAAAACCTGAAACCTGGAGCATACATTCAAACATGAAAATATATGACTTTTGGAACAGACGCTCAAAGGGTTAGCAATAAAGGTAATGATACTTAATAGTAATGTAACTGTCCAGGTGAGAAGACTAGAGTTACTATTTCTACCTTCACTACCATTTTATCCTGGGCTCCTAAATTTAGTATCTATTTTTTTCCTGGTAATCTTCATTTCTAACCCAAGAATATGCTAAGATTTCCAAGGCTATTATCAGCAGAACTTAGCAGTGCAAATGTTCTTAATGTCACTTCACTGTACATTTAATAAGATTATGATGATAAGTTGTTATACGTATTTTACCACAGTAGAAAACTACACTGAAAGAAGGAATATGAATCCAGAAAACTAAAACAGACTGACTTTAAGGTAGACAGCTGAGATATATTTATCTATAAACATACAGATTCTTGTTACTGTCTCTGTGCTCATTTTATTCATTGTTCTTTGTTCTTCACTCAGTATTCTAAAGCTTCCCATACATAATTCCAAACATGTATTTGGGGCCTGGTGTGTGCCAGACAATAGGACATTAAAAAAAAAAAGAAATAAAATGTAAGCTCTCTGCTCTGGAGAACACATCACTATAAAGTGGAAATCATCTGAACACACTACCCATCAAACTGACCCCACATTAAGTCCCTTCACATCTATTAAAAGGCAATTAAGCAGCACCTATCTCAGTTTCTGAATATCACTTCTTAATAAAAGGAAAGAAAGTTCCTTTGAGCAATGACTGATGCTAAGGTTGGGACAGGAAAGCAGAAGAACCTGGAACATCTGAATATGCAAAAACAGAAGTGTTCACCCAAAAAGCCCCTCTGCCAATCTTGAGACAATCTGACAACAAAACTAAGTATAGTAAGAAGCTAAAATCCATTCAAAAAATACAAAAGGATTTGTGAGCTCATCGTGAGAATAAATAAATCAGGGATTGGGAGGGCTCTTGTTGACATGAGGCTTCACTGATTAAATATAGAGGGAGTTCTGGAATTGCAAGGTCCGTCACTTACCACATGTAATATAGATAACATAGAAAATAATATAGAATAAAATCATTACTGAAAGGCAAATCTAAGGAAAATTGTGCATGAGTGGTAAGCAATTTGCACGGTCTGAAAGGGCCTCTCCACAGACTGTTTATTAGGAATGAGAGAGTGGGAAAAAAAAAAACCAAAAAACAATCATTATACAGAAGAACAAGCTAACACCTTGACTTGGGGGGTTCGAACTTAACATCACTAGGGAGGGAGGGACAAAAGCCTCAGTTGCCCCTGCATGGGGATCCATGCATTTGGGTCCTGAGAAGGACCCAAATAATATCTCAGTATTCTCTAGAACTCCAGGAATGTAATCTGGAATCAAAGATGAAAAGTATTCTTAGGAAAAGTGAGGGCAGAAGAGATTGATTATTGAATGCAGCTTAAGACAGAATTTGTCTTAATTTGTCTTACTGAATTTGTCACAAAGAGTCATTATGGGTAAAGCCTATCTTTAAGTGGTTCACAAATGAAAACTGTGCGTAGGGAGGAAGGGAGAGGAAGGGAGCACACAAGTACAGACCAAAAAAAAAAAAAAAAAAGAGGGAAATGTTAACATTTTGTTAGTATTTGTCTCAAGATGGATCATTTCAGTTGGTTCCCTTGTCTGTCTTTTTGGTGAGCACTTAAGTTTTACAAATTCAGATGTTCCAGGTTCTTCTGTTTTTCTGTCCCAACCTTAGCACCTTCACTGTCAAAGGAACACAGTTTCCTTTCATTAAGAAGTAGTAGATGCAGCTGAATAAAGGTTATATAAGTATCTCTAGTACTATATTTTTTGCAACATATCTGTAAATCTGAAATCATTTCCAAATAAAAGGCTTTAAAATAGGTCCACAAAAACCCACCCACACCTGCCAAGCAATATTCTTTACGAATAAGGATATTACAACTTAAATATTTATATTGAGGACATTAAAATTCCTAAGACTACTTTAATGATTTTTCAAATAAACTGACACAGTAAGAATTAGTTTAATACTTACAGTTCAATACAAGTTATCAAGTCAAATCCAAGCAAACGAGAATCCCTCTCCACAGCAGAACCATGATACAAGGTAATAGTCAAATTCAGATCCCGGGGACTTAGAAAATCACCCATGAATGGAGACAACTTACTCCTGGCAAAAGCATTACGGAGGAGGTAAGGAACACCAGAACACAACATTCTAGTCATAATAATCTGATTCTCGGATAATAACCTTCTACCCACAGTGATAATTCTGACATGGTCTAGTTCCCATGATGTGTTAAGCACCAGTCTTACAGTAACTTCCTCGCTGGGGAGAAACAGACCAGTGACAACAAGGTTTTAAATACTTGACATTGTTCTTATTGTTAATAATCAGTGATTTTCAATCCTTTGCTATTCATAAGAAAAATATTCTTGAAACAATCTGTGGAAGTCAGATGCCTGAGATAGACAGACAGGCAAAGACTGGAGAGCTACTTTATTTTAAATTTTAAAAAGGAGTCCTGGGGCCATTACTCAGTACTTAAGATAATTTATGTCATCTGCTATAAATTATTATGGTATCCAGTATTCAAATAATTTTGCCCTTTGAAATGGAATTTATAATGCCTGGAGTATAATAATCACTCAGGTGAGGCCACCCTTTCAACACTGGTAAAATACACCACAGGCAATTTTCACAATGTGCACAGCCAATTCGCGTTATGACAAGGTCATCTGCTGTGTTCGAGATGTTCATAGTGCCAGACATTTTAAACAAGTGGTACAAAACTAACACATCCTCTGAGTATACTTAATAGCACCCCAAATTTTACATTAACACACAAGTCTTTCAGTCAGTAGGTATTACCCTTTCCATTGTAATTTATCTTCATCAATATCTACTCCAACAAGCAGCTCAATGCAACTGTGGAATTTTAACATCCATATGAGCGACGTATCACCACACCCCAAGTCTGCAACCTGTAGAGAAGTTAAAATGTTATTTCAAAGATGTTGAGAATCAAAATATGAGTCAAAATAAAATGTTCTGAAAGGGAGTGAATATCAGAAGTCAAGTCATGAAATGGAAGAACCTGTTTTGGTAGGATATTGGTGTGAGGTATTATAAACACAGGAGGCAAAAACAAGTCTTATTAACTTCCCATGGCCTATTAAAAAAAGTATGTTTAGGCTTTCAGAAGAAACTCCTCTTGTTCAGGTGAGTATCAGGTAGGTACACAGGGACACCACACAGACGGGCAGGTCCCCCAGGAGGGAGCTTTGGCCCTGAGCAGCTTCATGATTTTAGGCCAAAAATCATGCCTCCCGGTCGTCAGAAGGCTGACCTTGATCTGCCCTTTACAATTCATACCTGCACCGTTATTAAACTACTCCCTTTCATTTGCATTCATATGCATTCCTAGACATTTTTTACTAAAACTCATTTTCCTAATCATATAACAAAGACATCATTAATCACAATTATTTAACTTCTGAACTCCATGATAGGAGAAAGGCAAATGAAAATAAAACTCACAGCAAACATTTAAAAGTACCCACACCAAAAAAGATAGTCCAAATCAGCAATTAGGATAGTCAAATCAGCAACTGGGATAGTTAATTGTCACTAATCTAGCCTTAAGACTTATCTGGAGTTACAACCTATTATAGGATACAAGGTCATGAAATAATCCATGTATAGTCTTGAAATTCACAAATACACTGGTTTTTCAAAGGTTAAAACAAACATAGAAAAGGGTTTCGCTCACAATTAATTTCATCCCCACTCTGGAAATTGAGAACACAATTTCTGCAGAATTTATCAGCTGTTTTCCGGGAAACAGCTAATGCTAATCCCCCTCTAGAAAAATTCACACTTAGCAATAAAAACACATCAAACTTATTGAACTTAGTTTTTCCTCAAATGTGTTGAACCACAGAACCTTTTTCTCGAGCACACTAGGTAACCTATCTCAAGGTTTCAGCCTTGGTCATACTCATTAATATACCTTTCTGACACAGGGAACTTTATGGACTCTGGGAGAAGGGGAAGAGAAAATTAGAAAATAGAAATTAGTTCCAGAAAGCAAACTATAACCTTAGGGAACATGAAATGGCACTAGCTTTTATGCAGTATATCCCATTTTTCTCCAAGTAGGAACTGAGCTGAAGCTACTAAATAAGTAAGGCTAGCTGAAGTCCATCAGTAGCTGCAAACCTAGCAAGAAGGGAAGATTGTCAATCTTAACTATCAAATACATTAGAGAAAATTAAACTAATGATTATTTTCCTTAGAAAGTCTACCACTCTTCAGCCTATAAACATCTCTGCAGAAATCAGATGTTCACTAGCGCCAGGCATGGTGGCTCATGCCTGTAAGCTTCAGCGTATGAAGCTGTCGGGACTAGGGATCACGGTTCGAGTCCCGCCTGGGGCCCGTAGCAAGACCTAGTTCCAAAAAATAGCTGGGCATGGGGGCGCACGCCTGTAATCCCAGCTACCTGGGAAGCTGAGGCTGGGACTGCTTGAGTCTGTGGTACCCCAGGCAACAAGAGCTTGCGGTTCCACAGGCAAAAATAGCGAGACTTAGTCTCAAAAAAAACAAAACAAACAGATGTTCACTAGGAAAGCCTGTGAACAACCTTGGCCCTAGGAAATCCTCTCAGTCCTGACCTGATGCAGAAAACAGGCATTCCTCAGAGTTCAATAGGGTAAAGCAGTGCCAAGCTGATCATGAAACTTCTTTACAAAGCAATAGCAGATGCAAAGGCTTCATATCTTTCCCCAGTCTCCTAGTCCTACTGACACCGACAGCTGAGGAGCAAAGCCTTCTAGAACAAGGTGATCTTATTTAAACAAGTAGAGGAATTACATAGCATAGTAGTAATGTATGTATTGTACATACATAGTAACATAGTGATCTTAAGAGATACGAGTAAGGTTTGAGTTTGGATTGGTCAAAAAAGATTGCCGTAAACCCCAGGAAAGGAACCCATGGGTTGAGAAGATTTCCTGGCAGGAATTTTTAACTTCCTCCTTGACTTAGTAGAAAGAACCACTCCTATGCCAGAACAAATGATATCACCTATCTTAGAAAAATGTGAGAAAAGATGAGGTACATACCTTTCCCATTCAGAATCAGATCTTGAGTCTTAAAACGGTTTCAGCAAATGTTTCAATAAACAAAGCAGTCTTTACTTTCATTCATTTGTCACACACAGGCGTGACAGCTCTTTATTTGACAGAACATTAAGTGGCACCATGTGAATTACCATATTGAACTATGAGCTGCCAGAGAAGCAGTGTTTGATATTTCAATTGAATACATGTGCTTTGATGGCTACAAAGGTGCAACTGCAATATTTTGTGCAAGTGGAGAGATAGCAGGGATGCAGATAAAATAAGAAAAGCCTTCAACAGGAGTCTCAGCCAAGCATGGGGAGGTCCAGCAGAAAAAAAAAATAAACTGTATCTAGAAGTTCAATTTACCAGCATGTAATCTATATCCTCCCAGCCCCTTCACAGTTTAGTCACCAGGCTGTCTACAGCATATGTACACATGTTGCATGAAACCATGTCTGTCCTCTGAAACTACCTGAGTAGCCCCACTATCATCTACTCAAAAGATCCACAGTACCTGTGGCCACAGTCTGGTTTGCATGAAGTTCAAACTAAACTCTCTAGAACGTGGAACCTACAAGACCATACCCAATTGTAAATGGTCAAGGTTTCATCACATTTGAGACTGGCAATGCCAGATTTTACCTGAGCCCTGTGATGGTACAAACAGGGGGAAAGAACCCACCTATACCTTGTGTTTCCAGAAAGGGCTCATGAAAATCACCACCGTCCCCCCATATTCACAGGCCAGTGTTCGCACTCTTTGCCTTGAATGATGAGCTTAACAATTTGCCCCACTCATCATTTGGAACAGAATTCTGGTTAAGCAAACGTCAGCCTTCTTCCCTCCTTCCCCCTGCCCCTGAACACTGCACTCGACGAAATAAGCAGTCTCAGTTTCCAGAAAGCATCCAGTCACATCACTCTTTTACCCCACTTTCCCTCACCCAGTTTACTCCTTTCTGTGACAAAAACCCCTTTTTGTCCAACTACTAGAACAAGTGGATCGTATGTCCCCTGTTCTCTTCATTAACTTCTTTCCCTCCTTTCAGTAATCATTTCGAACAGTCTCTGAATACTGTCCTTAAAAATTATTATTTGGTGAAACACAATACTTCAAAAGAGAAATACATACCTTCTTAGGTTTATGTTGATTCACTATATTTTTAACAAAGTAGTAACGCTGTCTGTAGAGTGGAGGCTTAAACTCAATTACCCTCTTGCTGGGAACCTCTTGAAAATTATCCTCAGTCACAGTATTGCCCTGAAAATTTACAAACAACCCCCAAAAAAATGAGTTAAAATAAGGGGAAAAACCAGCTTCACCCTAAACCCCTAGAAGAATATGTTGGCCTTCCCACAACTCTGTCCTAAAAATCATTCATAGCACTGCACTCCCTCCACAGTTCGTCCAAGCCTCTCTCTCTCTCATGCCTTTTTTATTAAGAATCTGGCTTTATGCTTTTATTAAGAATATGACTGCTAGCTTAGAGTCAGCTGAAGAGAAAATTACTTACGCATATATTTAATAATGCAGCCAGAAGTCTACTACCCACAAGGGACCTTTGCGATACGAATCACCAGATTGTGGTCCAGTGAGCAGACAGCTAGAAACTAAGAACCAACGAAGACTCACCTTGATGAAAGTGAAATGAGGCCCTCTTCTCAGTAGGCCTCTACCTGCACCTACCCAATCTTTGTCTAGTTCAGTTCAGTAGGACTTCTGAAAGTCACTTCAGAAAGACTTCCCTGACCCGTGATATGTGATGAAACAGATCCAATTCTTGACCCCCCCTCTTGAGATCTGATCACTCTGGCCTGTTCTCAGCACGAATCCCCACACCCTTGATGTCTCTTCTTCATCCATTGGTAGTTCAATCTGCACAGAGGCTATAAATTCCCAGCTGTCTTTGTTGCATCTGGAGTGAAGCCCAATCTCCCTACAGCATAGCTCTGATTGCAATAGCCCTAAATAAAGACTTCCTTTTTTAATAAAGGTCTTTCTACAAGTGTCAAAATGGATTTTTCTTTCTCACTAGAGAAAAAGAAATTATGGGAAACAGTATGATATAACATCAGTTTAAATCATAAATAATATTGTAAACCAATGTTACCTCAATTTTAAAAAAATGAAAAATGGAATTATATGATTAATCCATAACTACTGTTACTATTGTTCCTAAATACCAGTAATTAAAGAAATCGTGTCCAAAAGGCACGGAATACCCGTACCACAGAACAGAAATAAAATACATACAATTTTTGGTCTACATATTAAAAATGTTTCAAGGTGTCATTGTAATACTTTATTTAACCCAATATATCTAAAATATTTCAGTATTAAAAGCATTCTTTTTCTTTCTTTTTTTTTTTTTAATTGTAGTTTTATTTTGTTCTTTGGGTTACAACCTCTCTGTTATATATTTTTCCCCCTCCCTCCTCCCTCCGGTGCTCCCTCCATTCTCTCACACCCCACTCTTTGTTATTAGCTGTGCTGAGTCCATTAGTCTCTTTCCCATGTTAGTGTCTTTTCTCTGGGTGAGGGACTGCAGAAAAGCATTCTTCTTTTTCATATAGCTTCAAAATCCAGTGTCTATTTTATACTTATGCATCTCATGTCCAATTTTTAAATCAAAACTGCTTAATCTGTACTTGGCTTTCAAAAGATTTACATTTTGGAAACAGGTTCCTATACTCAAGTTATTTCAAACACTCTTTAAAACTTCTCCAATAAAGAAATTGAGTGCCTACATTTTCATTTAAATTAAAAGTTCAGTTCTTCACTTGCATGGGCACATTTCAAAGACTCCACAGCTGAGTGTAGTAAGCAGCTACCTAGTGGGCAGTACAGAGGTGAGCCTGGATGCTATGAATGGGTGCCCCAGCCAACGCAACTTCTTCTGGAAACATCTTTGAAATACAAACGCTAGGCCTCCCACTACACCTCCTCAATCAGAATCTGCAGGTAAAGTCCTCAGGTGATTCCAAAAAGCCCATTAACATGAGAAAAAAAAATATATCATAGGGCATTTTGAAGTAGCTTTTGCTACTAAAAATAGCAACAGTTGATAAAAATAAAAGTCATTTTGATAGGGTGTGCCCCCCCCCATTGTCTCCTGTTTAAGATTGCAGATTTCAAGGACAGGTAATGTTAAAATGGGAGAATGACCTTAGCTGGAATTTCCCTTCAGGAGGATGCAGGGGGAAGAAAGAAGTGAAATAGTCAAGGTGAAACAGATTTCCTGGAAGGCGGGAAATCAGGGTATATAAAGGGTGTGCAAACAAAGAGAAGGATGGGATTTGATTGGATTCAGGTTGGAGATTCGAATATGGAGACTGGATAGAGAGAGGTTCAGTGGAGGAGAGATGGGAATCGGCCATCTTGTAAAGATGTGAGCCATGTGAGCGTGGCCATGTGGCCACCGAGGGCCTGCAACCCTTGGCTGACCCAGGCTGGCAGCATTTGTGCTGACTGCAGTTAAGGAGTTTGCAGATTTGAACTCCGTGTTGGAGTTTGTTTTGCTGAGTTTGATTTGTGTCTGAAAGAAGCCGTGCAAAAGTTAGGCCTGAGAAGAAAGTGAACTTTGCTGGTTCGGCACCATGGAGTTCCTGCTACCTGAAGGTGACAAGGAGAAGACAGCGTGGAAGACAAAGAGGAGCATTCAAAGGAACATGTCTTCAAGCATCTGGAGATGGACTCTGTCTAGACATTGGTGAGACGATTAGGACTGAGAGACTGAGGATTTTGGGGCAATCTGGGAAAGGACTTTGGACAATACTGAGAAAGGGTTTG
>PVHY01022658.1:0-22078 GCA_004024945.1 Uropsilus gracilis
AGTGCCATCCATCCCCTACGCTGACTGTCTGACCCAAATGTATTTCTTTCTGTTTTTTGGAGACCTAGAGAGCTTCCTGCTGGTGGCCATGGCCTATGACCGCTATGTGGCCATCTGCTTCCCCCTGCACTACACCACCATCATGAACCCTCGGCTCTGCGTGTCCCTGGTGATGCTGTGCTGGGTTGTGACCACATTCCATGCCATGTTACACACTCTGCTCACGGCCAGTTTGAGTTTTTGTGGAAACAACGTGATCCCCCATTTTTTCTGTGACTTGTCTGCTCTGCTGAAACTGTCCTGCTCTGACACTCAAGTTAATGAGCTGGTGGTATTCATCATGGGAGGCCTCGTTCTTGTCATCCCATTCCTGCTCATCATCGCGTCTTATGCACGAATCGTGTTCTCCATCCTGAAGGTCCCTTCTGCCAGGGGCATCCGTAAAGCCTTCTCCACCTGTGGCTCCCATCTCACTGTGGTGTCACTGTTCTATGGGACAGTTATTGGTCTTTATTTAATCCCTTCAAGTGACAACTCTACTGTTAAGGAGACTGTCATGGCTATGATGTACACTGTGGTGACCCCCATGCTGAACCCCTTCATCTATAGCCTGCGGAACAGAGACATGAAGGGAGCCCTGGGGAGAGTCTGTAGCAAAAAGAAAATTCTCTTCCAACAATAATGGTGACACTTGAGAGTTTTTGCATATTTTTTCAGTAGATACATTATTATTAGAACATTACTCCATATTTTCCCTTCACTATGGATACTTCTTAAAAAGACATGTCAGGTAAATGTTCAATAGGAGAAGAGATAAAATGGAGCTGCACAGATGAATGCTGGGAGGGGGCTTGGTTAGCCCTGCTGGCTCTTCACCTTTGTCTTCCCCAGGGGATCCAGAAAAGCATAATTCAGAGGCACTGTTTTAAATGATTTTTTTAATAACTTGCATTCTTAAGCTAATTTATTACAGGTTACTTATGATCCAAACTTTTTAGCCATATTATTGCCTTCATCTGAATATCTCCTGCTTGCTTCTTCTTTAACCTTTTGTTTTCCCAATGTGATATGATCACACAAGGTAAATATAAGATTTACCTTGTGTGATCTGAGCAGGTCTGATTGGAATTGACTTTTACTAGCTGTTCTGCTACAGGAGTATATTTTGTCATATCTGGGAATAGTAAATATCCAGGAGCCCTATTTTTTTATTTTCTTAGGAATGGGGAGTGATACTAGAGGCTGGTAAACAAATTCAAAGTAAGATGTCTTTATTCCAGTTGGATTTGATAAAAGAACTGTATATCTATGTTGTTACTCTACCTTCACGGAAATTCCAAGGAAACGGAGATCTTTATCACTATTTCCCAGACTCTAAAATATTGACATTTAGTGATTTGCCATGTCACACAGTGAGTTCATTGTGAGTCTGTGTAAGATTCCAGACTATGTGATTTTATCATTTCTTTTCATTTTCTTTTATTTCAAAATGAAGGGAAGCAGCCAAAACAAATAGTATTTTTTTTTTTTTTTGTTTTTAGTTCTACTTATAGTATGGAGTAGGGTTCAGCCTTAGCCTTGTGTGTTCTGAGCTGGACTGTCCTCTCTCAAAACCTACCAAAACTAACTACCATTCTAATCCTCCTGTGCAGCCTGAGAACTCCATGTTTTGAGCACAAATCCAGATCTTTATCCTGAGCTTCTGTTAGTCTCATCTGCCCCATGCCCCCAGGCCTTATGAACAGTTTAGTCGCTACTGCCCAGCATGAACTCTATTTCTCCCAGTTGTCTTGCCTTTAAATATTCTCTATCTTGATTTATGATGTCATCTTCCACTCTGTTACTAAAGCATCCATTTTTATATGTACAATACTTACAAAAGTAGACTATAGTGACATAATTTTACCTTATACATTTCCATTTAGTAATGTAATTCCAGAAATAGTCTTTTCTCCATGAGGTAGGCAAGCTAACACTAGCTGTTATGCTGTTAAATACTGAAATCTAGTGGCACAGCACACAAAAGAAGTGTCAGTGTCAAGATAGAAGGTTAATGTTTAAACTAGAGCACTTTCTTCTATGCCAGAAAAATACAATTAAAACGGCAATGAAACATACATCCTATTCTTTATTGTAGTGAAAATTAGGTGTAAGAAATAGAAGAAGAAAATTTTAAAACTTTACTGAAAAATATAAAAGAATATCATAAGTGGATGTACACAATGACCTCAGAAGGGTGTCTCATTCTAAAAAGTTTTATGAAGACTAATTTTTATATAATAAAATAAATCCATGTAGAATTGTGCATTTTGATAAGTTTTGAAGTCTTGATATTTTAACATCAGTTTTCCCCAAATACATTCAATGAAACCCAAACCAAATCTCAATGGAATTGATTTTGTGGAAAATTATAAACTTATTTTGATGTAAGTTTGACATATTTAACCACATAAAAACAATAGTTTTCTGGGACAAAGCATAAAGAGACTTTGAAGAGAAGTGAAGTGGTTTTATAATATATTTTTAGCAGATATAAGAATAAAGTTCAAAATGTACAGAGCTCCTACATTAATACAAGAAAAAAAAATTAGAAAAAATATAATAAAATAAACAATGGAAAAGGAAAATGAACAAAGAATATTAACAAATTCAGAAAGAATAAACAAGTTTCAATTTTAATATTAATCAGGAAAAAACAATTAAAAAACAAGGTGTCATCAATGAATTAGCATATAATCAACAAATTTATAAATGATTGATCTCTGCTAATAGCAAGGATGTGGTAATAAGGGTATGCACATCATTTTTACTTTTCTTGAGAGATATAATTTGCATACAATAAATTGCAACCATGCTAAATACATAATTTTGTGAATTTTGACAACAAGAAACATCCATATACTCTCTACATCACTCCGAATCTACAAAGGTTCCATCACTTCAGATTTTGCAATCAAGCTTCCACTTCCTAAGTGATCTGATCTGATTTCTATTTATCAGATTTTTATGACAATAGATTAGAATTGCCTGATTTTGAGCTTGATACAAATGGAATCATTTAATGTATTTAGGATAGATTTAGCTGTGTAATTCTGATTATCAGTAGTTTGTTTCTTTTTTACTATTGGGTAATATTCCATTGTAGAAATATAAATACAATTTGTTCATTCATTCACCTTTTTTGTGTCTTTTATTTGAAGTAACATTGTATTAGAAAATTATGTACATTTTAGTTACCAGCAAAAATAAAAATATGAAGCTCACCATTAAAGTTCAACTCTATTCTCACCATACAATTATCCTTTGTCCCAACATATGTACCACATGTCCCCCTTCCTTCCTGGTAGCAGCCTTTGGTTTACTTTTGTTTTATTTAGTTCACTCAATATTTGGTTTTCTCTGTATCCTACTGAAGCATGAACCATAGATGTTTTTCTCTCATTGCTTGTTTTACATGTTCCTCCCATGTTGTTGTAAATGACAGGATTTCATTTTTTTTTAACAACTGTATCTTTTTTTACCACTCATGGATTGATGGGAGCTCAGGTTGCCTTCAGTTCTTGGCTATTATAAATAATGCTGCAGTCCACATGGGGGTGCATATACCTCTTCAAATTAGAGTTTCTATTTGGGGTAAGTGCCCAGAAATGAGAGTATCAGGTTATATGGAAATTCTGTTTTTAATTTTTGGAAGATTTTTCCTTGCTTCACTGTAAGTACTCAGCTCCTTTGTCATAAATGAGTTCTCCATGTTTGTGTCATGACTGGTCTCCCTGCTTCTGATCTCAAATGCCTTTACTTCATTCTATATACCACAGCCAAGGACATCTTTGTAAAAATGCAAATCTGATCATGTGTCACCTATGCTTAGAATACCTCTACAATTTCCCTTTGCTCCCTGTGTAAAACACAAACTCCTGGTCTTGGTTTCCATGCCCTTAGGGACTCACTCTGACTGCCTTACCAGCTTTGCTGCTCAACATTCCCCTCCTGATTGTCCAGAGTCCCGTCCTCCTCCCAGCATGCACACTGTATCTCAGATACAATGACTTCCTCTACTTTGCTAAAAGCTTCAGTTTCTCTCACCTCTAGCATTACCACGTCCTATTTTCTCTCTCTGGATACTTTCATTCCTTTTCCACAAAATTTACAAGTTTTCACCGAAACATCATTAATAACGAAGATGTCTTTTTCTGACCAGCTGAATAAAGTGAGATGTTCCTGATTTTCACTATTATCACATGCTGTCTTTCCTCTACAATAGCACTTGTAACACTTGGTACTAGCTTGTTGTGTCTTGTCCACTGGGTGACTGTAAGCTCCCAGAGGGCAGGGCCCATGGCTGCCTGGGCATCTGCATGGGTTAGTGCCTTGCAGTGCCAGTCACTTAGTAAATATCACCCAGAGAAGTGCAATCATGAACTAATGGATTAAGTGTTTCTTGGCTAAATAAATCTACATGTTGCTTGCTAGCTCAGAGTTTAAGGTTCTGCCCAGAAGAGATGGCTGGCGTACATGGAAGCCATTGCTGGACAACATGAACAGTGGTGACCAACTGCCTAAATATTGAATTATAGTAACTTGTAGGAGGTCAGATATTGTAGAAGACAAGAGATGGGAGCATTCATGTGGGATGTGGTGGCCAGGGAAACTCTCCTTGAGAAGGTCAGCCTTCTGTTTGGCCAGAATTATACTGTCTCTGGACATGGCTTAGTGAGAATGTGGCTCATAAAGGTACAGGAGTGAGGGGGGTGATAAGTGCCAGGTTTGTTACTAATGAGTTTCTTTGGGACCCAGGCATCCCAGGGGCCAGGGCATTGTAGAAGAGAGGAGTCAGAGACAATGGTAGGGACTCTAGCTGGAAATGCGTGAGGTGGAAGTAGCGCTCGGGAAGCAGACTTGGGAGCCATACTCCAACAAGTGGGGTAAGCTGGGGGAGCTCAGGAGATGGAGTTATTTCAAAATCCCCTTGTACTAGAAGTGCACTAGTTCTGTAGTGCACTTCTGCAGAGTGACTTAGAAGTTACCCTTCTCCCTCTCAACAATAATTCCCTTCTCCTAGTATAAGTAGGGATCCCTAGAGCTATTACTGGGAACTAATGCACTGCCACTGCTTTAGGCATTGCATGTCTCGAACATTCCAAACTCACACTTCAGCAAGAAGTGTAACATTCCCTGAAGACCAATGGAAGGTTGGAAAAATTCAGCAATTCACGAGGGTCACAAGCTCCTGACAACAAAGCGTGACTCCTCTGGGCTCCTGAATATTTTGCTCAGGCTAGGTAAACAGAGTACAAAAAATCATGCATGGAGCTCTTTTCTTACCTCCCATCTATCTGTCCTAATATTAACATCTTTGACTAGGAATAGAAACAACTCATAACTTCAGAAGAAATCCAAACTCCTTGGGCTCCTATCTGTCCCTTTTGGGCGGAGTGCTCCTTCCAAGCCAAGGTGCTCCTCCTCGGTGCCTTCTCTATTAGCACTCAGACCCTGAGCTCCGTGACTGGGAGCCTTGTGACGGCTATAGGGTCTTGCCAGCGAGCACTGTCCTGCTGTCTGGCAGTTTTAACACTGATGGTTACTGCCCCTCTTCCCCTGACCTACCTAATGTGGCTTGCTGTGTTCCTATTAAGCTGTCAAGTATTCAGTTTAAGGGAGGCGAAGGCTAAGCTCTCCAGCCAGGCTGATGGATCTGAATTCGGTGCAGTAAGGTGGTCCCTGGCTGACTGGCTACAGAGAATTGGCATGGAGCATGTCACCCTGGGCTCCTGATTCTCAGTTCCTTCCCTTATGGTCCCCAGAACATCTAATGCTGTTCCCTTCTAACTCTTATTTCCCTAATAACCCCCGGTCAGTCAAGTCTTAAAAGAGAAAAGGGAGTTGTTTTGTTGTTGTTGGATTGGTGCTAATCTTGGAGACAAAGCAGAGGAGATGTCTTTCTAGCAGCTACAGAGTTAGGAATTGTTTTTCTGCATGCACACCATGAGAGAACTTCTGCTGTTTTCTAATCTCAGCGACCCTCTTGCCATTCTGTAGTGGGAGGAGCCCTTGTGGGTGTAAACTACCCCCCCCCTCCAGCAGGCTCAGGACACAGGTGGGGGTCAATTTTAACTCCTCCGTGCCTTCCCATATCCACTGAGGTGAGCGACTGAGGGCGCTGACTGGCTGCGGGGTGGACAGATAGATGAACTTTGCCTTTGGCGTTAGCGTGCAGGCAGCAGGCCAGAGGGAAGGGCCCCCTGGAGGATGTTGGTGGCAGGGCCCCAGCCATTTTGCGTCTTGCAGGTCGCACTTCTCCCTGCTCCCTGGTCTTCAGCCTCAGCGGTGGACCGCAGGGCCAGGGCTCCGGCAAGAGCTGGGGGCCAGCACCGAAGGGGTGGGGCAGGCTAGGGGTCTCACTGTTTATTGTGGTCGCCAGATCTCCCGGCCCTCCTAGCAACCCACTTCAGCAAGGTCTGCAGTTTGCCGGAGTGACATCTCGGTCTGGGTTATGGCCGGCGCCCCCTAGCGGCGTGTGAAGTCCTGTCGTGTTTGCACGTCCTTCCATCCCCTCCAAGAGCCTCATCAGGACTCTTGGTTTTTCCTTCAAATTCAAAATTTTCTAGTGCTTCTGGGAGAAATAGGCCAGTTAATCTCTAGGTGGGCATCTCGCTTGCTTGCATTAATTGAAAATCAGTTATTGTGATGAACTTGTTCTCAATCTTATCCCATTGATGATAGGATTTAAAAATTCTCAAAATTTCTGGCAAGCTAAGGCATCATTTTCCATTTTCCAAGTGTGCTAGTCACTGAAAAAAAATTGAAATGCTGTAACATTTCACTGGTTACAGCACATGCTAGAGAGAAGCTACACCTTAGATCTGTACTGATAAACTGGTTACTGTACTGTAAACTGGTAAACTGATAACACTGGTGGCAACTGAGCCCTTGTATGTGGTGCCTTCAAATTCAGAAATGCTATTTGTGCAAAACAAACCCCAGAGTTCAAAAAATAAATGTAGAATGTATCATTATGGTTTTTAATAATGATAATATATTAAAATATCTTGGCTTAAATGAATATGTAATTAATTTCACCTAATTTCTTGTCTTTTTTAGTGTATTTATTGCAAATTTAAAATTTGATGTGATTCACTTTTATGCCTTGTGTCTTGTAGTTGGTGGAAAGTGATGCCTTTGATTAATTCTTTCATTTTGATTGCTCCTGAAGTTCTGGTAGTTTCAAATTTTCACAACTATGTATACTATTAACTCTTGATAAAATAGCTTTTTAAAAATGGATTTAGGGAAATTCTCAGAGAAGTGGCCTGTATGGACCCTGAAACACCTTGCTTTAACACTTGTGTTTCTTCTTAAGTTGGTCAGTACTGACCGACTATTGGGCTTAAGCAAGGGCACCAAAGTGTCCAAGTCTCTTTTAAGAAACACCCTTCATATTTGCAGCAAAGTAGGGAAATACATAGATTGCAGATCACCTGTTCAAAGACCCGTTGCTTAAAAACAATACTTGTTTGCCAGGTGTCTCCTTAGTGCCCTGAACAAGGTAAAATGAGAGGAGTGAGTGTCTGTGTGGTGCGCCCCCAGGGGAGCTGTGGAAGGCAGGACAAATCTCTGTCCTGAGGCCAGTGGTCACCTGGTGTGGCCAGTAGACCTGAGGATAAGTGGAGGATGGGAAACCTGTTACTGAGGCTAAGACCCAGCAGCTCTTGAAAACCCCTTGTTAGAAGCAGTGTAATACCTGGCACCAGAGTGGGCAATGGAGAGCTAAATCCTTTGATCGGATTAAGTCTTGGGAGCTTTGTGATTCCAATTTCACTGCAACCAGGGGATGAGAGGATGCTCTCATGCAGAGAGGGCTGCAGCCCCCATTTGAGCAAACTATGCATTACATTATACAATATATCAAGGACTCAGACCCGGACTGATCTTTCACTTTACCTTGAGCTTTGATCAGGATTGGTGTTGATATTTTTCAAATGATTTTTGTGTCTGCTGAGTTAATATTAATTTTCTTATTGGACATATAATTGTAATTTCAAATATGAAGAACTGAGATTATTGGTGTTTTAGACTCGATTTTCATGTCCAGTTCCATAGGTGGGAGAGGGCTATAATGTATTCTTCATGACTATTTAATTTTAAGTTCTGGAATACCATATGGAAAATCTGAAAATGATTTATTACCTGAAAGTTTGAAAGATCCAGAAAGCTTCTTGGCCTAAGGGTTGAAAAAATACAATATGGTTTATACGTAGTGCACAAATAGTAAGTGCACAACTTGCTGAATTTGTACCTAACTAATCACTGCACAGCTCAAGATACAAAACATCTATGTCAACCCAGAAATGTCCCTCATACTCTCTCCTAGTATGAGTAACCACATGTGTTCAGAGGTAACTGCTGTTTTGGTTTCTATCATTGTAGGTTAAGTTTCTCAGCTGTGGGTTTCACCATAGGTGGAATCATACAGCATTGCTTTTCAGTCTGGATTTTTTTTTCACTCACATGTTTTTGAGATTTGTTCATTTTGTTGTTCAAATCATCATAGTGCTAACCAACTAAGTAAGGTATGTCGCTGAAATGAATATGCCATAATTTGTTTATCCCTTTTCTTCCTGATGGACATTTGGTTTCCTAAGGTTTAGCAGGTATGGCTAAGTCTTCTGTGGAAATTTTATCACACTGCTTCTTGTGGATATCTGTGTTCATTTATTTGGGGGTATTTCAGGAATCAAATTTCTGGATCACAGGGTATGTGCATGTTAAACTTTAAGAAATTGCAGTTTGCAAAAGTGATTTTACTACTTTACATTCTTACCAGCACTGGAAGAAAGTATTAATTGCTCCACATCCTTGCTAGCATTTGATACTGTGAGTCTTTTTTAAGTTTACCCATTCTGGCATTTCTCTCATGAACAATAATGCCTTTCATATTTGTTTTGGCCTGTGCATTTATATTTTCTTCTGTTCTGTAGTTGTTACTTAAATTGATATTCCATTTTTTCTACTTATTGAATATTTTAGATACCATGTATGCTATTGAACCAAGTTTAACAGTTTGTCTCATCAGATTTTCAGTTTTAGGAAGCTTTAAAAATTTTACTTTTGTAACTTTATCCTTTTCTCTTATTCCTAACTTTCAATGTTTATTTTTATCTTTTAATAATTAGACTGGCCAATTGTATCTATTTTGTTGATCTTTTGAAAAAAAGTCCTCAAATTATTTTATTAATTTTACTGCTTTTGTATTTTCAATTTTGTTAATATATGCTTTTAACTTTATTAATTGCTTAATAATATGTGTCTGAACTTTTGGCATTCTTTTTCTATCCTTTTATATTAAAATTTTATTTTCCTATTTTCAATTTTTTACTTTTTCTTGAAAATTGGGTGTAGGTTTTTCTTCTGTGAGGACTTTGAAGTAGTTTTTTTCCTTCTGAATAGAGCTTTGTTGATCACTTTTTTGACTAACATCTATTTAAGTGAGTCTTTCTTAGAATAAAAGTATATCACATTTTTGTATTAACTTTTTATATAACTGCATGACGATCAGAGTGTGGTCTTTACAACTTCTTTTTGGGGGGTATATTTTTGCTGGAGTTCAAGTTACTTTATTGTCTACTATGGGGTAAGCAATATTGGTAAATGATATTTCTCCCTCTCTGAAATCAATCTTTTCATCCATAAACATGTAGCATTTAAAGAGGTCAAACATATAAGCCAACATCTTGTTCATAGTGAGCAAGATAAACATGACCCTTGCCCTCATGGAGGGTCCTCTCTAGAGGGTTTATTAGGTTAAGCAGCTCTTGTGAGATTTGAGTTCATAACTCCTTGGTTAGAAGCTGGGGCTCTAATTGCCCAGCTGGGGAAAAGGTGAGTACCAGCCCTTTGGCTCCAAGGGATCCAGAGACAAAATGGGGATACAGCACTGGCCACCTGTATGGTTTCTGAGCAAAATTGGTAATTTATTTTTCTTTGTCTCTGAAGTCAATCTTTTCATTAAAATTATCAGTTATTAGCAAAACATTACCAAAATAAGTATTAAAATTTGGTAATTTTAGGAACTGTTACTTTCATCTGAATCAATGCTTGTTATCTCCCTGCCTTCTCATAGCATTGCCAGGTCAACCCTGTTTTGGGGATCTGCTGATCTTACCCCACCTTTCTTCTGCCCCCTTGCTCAAGAGCACAACATTCTGTTTTGCTGGGCAGAAGTTTCACTTCACCTCACAATTCTGGGCAAGGCATTAAATTTTTTCCTCCTATTTCACTTTGTTTCACATATTTTTATTGAGTTAGTATCTCCCCCACCATCCCCTATGTCCCTTTGGCCCTTTATCCCTTCTGCTTCCCTCTTAACCTCAGAAACAACACTTTGATTATTGGAGTCTGCTAGTTTTTTTAAGCATTGATTAAAAAATTGCATTGTTGCTTCTTCTGCTATGTAAATGTCCCATGTTTGTCTTTGTCATTCTGACTTGTTTACTACAATAATTCCTTCCATCTCCTTCCATTTTGCTATACATGGCTGAATAGTATTCAATTGCATGGATATACCACAGGTTTTTGATCCAATCCTTTACCAATAGGCAGGCACTTGGGCTGTTTCCAAGTCATTTTTCTTTTAATTAGACAATTCTGTCCTCATATTGGTGCTCAGATTTTTGGAAATAAAAGTTAAGAAAACATGTACGATTTTTGCTTTACTGGCATAGCTCTCTCTAAGGCAGTGATCACAGAGCTGACTATGAACTTGAGTAATAAGGGGGCATGAAAGTGAAGAACGAGGAAATTGAATCTTTAAAGAATATCTTAAAAATGATTTTTTGTAATTTCAGTATGCTCACAAATTAAGGGACCTCAAGGGCCATTTTAACCTCTCATTCCTTGAATTGGTGGATTTTCACCATCCGTTTCATGGTTCCCCTGCTTTGAACACCCCTGCCCAAGGGGAGTCTTCTACTGGTCCTCAGCCTCCATTCTTTGACCAAGAAGGGGCGGTCATATCTTTGGATATACTCACACTGATCACAAACGTCTCTATAATTATTAGACATGCTCACAAAAAATATTTTCTACTCTCCCCCCAGCAGGTTTACTCTTAGAACTCATTCTGTTTGTGCTCTGAAACTTTCTTTATTGATGGCACATGGCCATCAGCATTGTGTAACCAGTCCCAGAAGCACTCTGGTTAAAAGCCACACCTGAACTTAGGCTGTTGGGCTAATGTTCTAATGTTCCAGTCTGTTGCTTTATAGATATGGGAACTTGGGCAACTTATTTAATACATGTAAGCCTGAACCTTTAATTTTTTTTTCTAAAAAAGAACGATGATAATAGTTCCTACTCATAGTGTTGCTATAAAGAGTCAATGAGTTGATACATATTAGGTTTTTATTCCAGTGTTTGGAAAGAGAGCATTGGTCTATGTTTTCATGGTTTTGTTGTCACTATTCCAATCATCATGATCATAATCATCGCCATTATCATTCATGAGTAATAAGGATGTCACTGGTTTTATGGTTAATAAACTATTTGCATCCTTACACTAGAGCATCAGAAGTATTTTCTCAGATGACATCTTGCTTAATTTCAGATCATGTTGACCTGAATCCTCATGATGTAGTTACAGAACATTCTTATAGAATTCTGGTGATTGAATTTGACCTATAATCTCATATGCTTTGTAGTTTTTCTTCATGTAAATATTTGCATCCTTGAGAGAGGACACTAAAGTACTGAACTTCAACCCTTACTACTTATGGATATTCATTTTAAAAAGTATCTTTTAAAAGTTCTGCAGTATGTAGTATGCATATGAATCTAAGTATATCTATGTGCACATATATATATAAGTTCATATTTTCATGCAAATTTTTCTTAATCTTAAAAAGGTAACATGAAAGCAGCATGAAAATGGGAAACGAAACCGTCGTCTCGGAGTTCCTTCTCCTGGGCCTGCCCATTGAACCAGAGCAGCGAGACCTGTTCTATGCCCTGTTTTTAGCCATGTATCTCACCACTGTCCTGGGGAACTTCCTCATCATCGTGCTCATTTACTTGGACTCTCACCTCCATACACCGATGTATTTGTTTCTCAGCAATTTGTCTTTCTCTGACCTCTGCTTCTCCTCTGTGACCATTCCCAAATTGTTGGAGAACATGCTGACCCAAGTGCCATCCATCCCCTATGCCGACTGCCTGACCCAAATGTACTTCTTCCTGTTTTTTGCAGATGTGGAGAGCTTCCTTCTTGTGGTCATGGCCTATGACCGCTACGTGGCCATCTGCTTCCCTCTGCACTACACTGTCATCATGAGCCCCCGGCTCTGCACATCCTTGTTGGTGCTGTCCTGGGTACTGACCACATCTATCTCTTTGTTACACACCCTGCTCATGGCTCGACTTACTTTCTGTGGTGATAATGTCATCCCCCATTTTTTCTGTGACATGTCAGCTCTGCTAAAGTTGGCTTGCTCAGACATTCAGATAAATGAAGTGGTGATATTTATCTTGGGGGGCCTTGTCATTGTTGTCCCTTTCCTGTTAATATTTTTGTCTTATGCACGAATCGTGTCCTCCATCCTGAAGGTCCCTTCTGCCAGGGGCATCCGCAAGGCCTTCTCCACCTGTGGTTCCCACCTCTCTGTGGTGTCGCTCTTCTATGGAACAATCATTGGCCTCTATTTGTGCCCTTCTGCTGACAATTCCACTGTTAAGGAGACTGTCATGGCTGTGATGTACACTGTGGTGACCCCTATGATGAACCCTTTTATTTATAGTTTGAGGAATCAGGACATAAAGGGAGCCCTGGGAAGAATCTTCTCAAAAAGGACAATTCATTTTTCTTTGGGATAGTGACTAAAGATGAAAGTATGTGTTCACACAGTAGGTGTAATGTTCACGAGTCATCTTCTGACTAGTCCAATAGAATCTTCCCTGATCACTGCTAAGTTAGCTTCCTTAGCACTTCCATGAGGAGTGCTCCCCAGTGTTACCCAAGGAGGGTCCATTGTGTCTCTTGGGTGTACACTGAACATCGGGTGTGATGTAGCACAAGGACTGATATATAGAGGACAGTCAATGATAACCATTCAATGTTGAATAAATATCCCTCTAACCTTGGTGTTTATTTGCACTCCTAGAATGTACAATAGTTCCTGATTCCCTAAGAAATAAATCCAAATTCCTTAGCAACTTCAGTGCTTTGCTTTTGCCAAACTATCCATTAAATAAAGAACATCTTTCAATCTATGATGTAAAAACTCATAATTTTTTTATTCTCCAAGATCATAATAGTCTCCTCTTGTTAACTATTCAGTTCTTAATTTTGTTTGCAGGTATTGATTGTTTAATGATCACATTTTAAAGTTGATTTTCATTTTAACAGTACCAATAATTTGTCAGTTAAAGATACTGTTTCTTTTGATAATATCTATATTTTAGATAAAAATTCCTCTTTTAAATTGAAGTCATATTTTTGGAAAAGATGAAAGATGTCTACTGTGAGTCATTTCACTTACAGGCAGTGAATTATGTAACCTAACGTAACACAGATTATAACAGAAAGACTAGACTTTATTTAGGATTCCTGGGTAGATATTTTTCTCCTTTGAAATATTATGCCAAAACTATGTGATTCTTTCTCTGTTTATTTCTTTGATAGACAAGTATATGATAAGTGTCTGAAAAATAAGCGCTTTCATGCCCAGTTCAGTGTTTTGTATCTGCTAGAGATATTTATTGATTTGAAGGCATTTTCAAATATTTCTTAAAATTTCCACCATTAAAAAGAAGTCTTCCTAATAATGACAATTTTGACTTTGTTTCTTATTCAACATTTTTATTGATTAGAAAATGTATTTCCAAGAAATGTATTTTGTAGAATACAAACAACAAAGAAATAAATTACAAAATAGAAGTTCTGCTTCTCTCCCATGAAGACAGTAAATGACTGAGAAGTATTCTTCCAGATATTTTCTATGCACAGACTAACCATATATATTTGTACATATATGTATATATACATATAAAACAGCAAATAGGACTGCACTGTACATACCTCTTCACTGTTCCAATTTAAAATATTTTTATTCATCATTTCATATAGGGATATTGAATTATTTTAGAAGTTGTGTAGAGTTTTGTTGAATGAATTCATGTACCTAATTTATTTACATTATCTGTTCTTGATGGAAAGTTGAGCCGTCTTCAGGTTTTGATTCTTCTCAACCATCCTTCAGTTTCACTTTCTGAACCATATAGCTTTTTTTGTGTGTGTACTTCAGCTATGTTCTAGGGACACATTCTTAATAACGATTGTACTAGCTTAAAGAACATGAACATTTTATAACTGGGTAGATATTGTCAAGTTGCTTCCAGGGAAGTGCTACTAAAATATATCCCCTTTGAAAGTAAGGCTGTCCCTTAACAATATTCCCAACACAAGATATTTTGGTTTCAAAATACCAACTTGATATCCAAAATAGGGATGACTTTTATCTTAAATTTCTGTGCCAGTCAGTAATGTGACGCAGCTGTTGTTTATAATGATTAACCACATTTCCTTAGATGTTATTTGTTCATGTCCTTTGCCTTCAATTTTCTTTTTTCTCATCATAGATAGTGTCGCTTATTTATCTTGTAGGTGGCATTTCCCTCTTATTAATTTTTAGACCTTAAAAATTTTCAATTAAAATTAAAATGTTGACAAATCCCTTTGATAGTGATATAATTTCCCCTTATTAGAGATTATAAATTTCCAAATAGACAAATAGGTTGATTTTTTTACTTCATGGCATAAACTTTTCTTTGACAAGCATAGAACTTTTCTATCTCAAAGTTGTATTATTCCATTCTTTTTCCTTGTACAGCTACTACATCTCTATCTTTGTTGTATCTGAAGCTTGATTTAATTGCAATTACCCTTCTTACTCTTCTTCCCACCCCCAATAGGTCAATTCTTCTACCTTTAATGATGTGGAAAATACATACATTTGAATCTATTTCTGGACTCTGTTATATTGCTATCATTCTATTTATGTACTAGTACTATATAATGTGCATCTTCCTAATAATACACTTTAATAACTTGTGTGACAAGCTGTTCCAAATATTGCGTTCCTCAAACAAATTTTCTGATACATTTATACTTTCAAGTACACATCAGAACTATTTTGTTAAATTCTAATAAAAACTATTGTAAATTAATTTGACTTCTATTGTATTTATAAAGAATTAACTATACAGTTGTTTTATAAACTATATAAGGAGTGTATTTATTCAAATTTTCTTAATAGAACTCTGTAGATTTTAGAATTTGGTACTTGCATATAATTCTTACATTTATTGCTGGGAATTTTACATTAAAATGTTGGGACAGGGGAATCACTACTGTATTTTTGGACAGGTAATTTTTCATGCATAGAAAGTTATTGCTTATTTTGTGTGTCAGTTTTGCATCTGTTACTAAATCCTGTTTTCTAAAAAGAACTTTCAGTTAAATATCTTGGGTGTTGGAAACATGCAATCAAAGCTAACACAAATGTTGATAAGTATGCATACTCCTTTCAAATATCTAGTTCTTTCCTTTTTCTAATTGCGTTGACTTCCACTTCAAGAATAGTGTGTAACAATATTGTTTTTAATGAAAGTTGAGTTTTAGTGTCAACTCTTGCTTTTTTCCCCCTTCAACCAGTTAGGTGAGGGGGGCGACAAAATCTCCCACAGAGTTCTGGGTATTGGAGGGTACAGCGACTTTCCCCCACTTGTTGGGAAGAACTTTAGGAGGAAGCACTTTTACAGAAGAGAGCCTGCAACCATATCACAGCAGTGGTCATTGGGGATGGAGTGTCTAAAATGCCATCTCTGCTTTCACACACACAGACAAGAATCTTCCCTGCCTGCCCCCCTCCCCCCCGGGCCATACAGAGCTGAGAAGCTCTGACACACATTGGTGGAAGACAAACAGCAGGTTGGAGATGGGAACCCGTGTCTCTAGAGGTTGTCAGCATAAGACGTGAGGAGACCTGAACAGTAGTTAAGGTTAGAGCCCTGAGCCGGATGAAAGATATCAGTGAATTCAAGAGAATCAGCACCAGTAAGTCCTGAGAAGTCTCCAACTTCCCCTCAAAAGAAAAGTCATGAATTGTTTAGCTAAGAGATATAAAACTCCAGCAACAGTGATATCCAACTGTTGCTGGATATCAAGCAAGGTCCTTCTCCTGAAGCCAAGAAGACACACAACCTTGAGAATCTAGAAAAAGTGTCAACACAAAGAAAATGAATGAGTGAATAAATATGAAGTTAGTTGAGTTGAAAACCCAGGAACAAAATAGTAATAATAATCTGGCTCTTTGTGCACCCACCAAGCACCCTCTGCCGGCAAGGTGGTGGGTAAAAGGGCTTCGGGGACTGGTTGGGGAGACCCCGACTGGCCCTGGGTGTGGGATAGCCCTGGGCCCTGGGAGACCCTCAGGGGAGTTGCAAGAAAAGACTCTCTCAGGGTCAGGAAAACAGGGGTGGGTGGAGGAGGGGGTGTGTGTGGAAGGTCTTGCCCGTCCACTCTCACTCCACTTAGTCCTCAGGAGGAATAAGAAAAAACAAACTTAGCAAACAGCGACATAGAACGCGTGAGGGACCAGATAAGGAGCCTGCCAATACAACTGGGCAGGATGCAGGAGAAGGATCATCATAGAGCATAATGGACTGGAGAGACAACCATGATGAAGACCTATCACTGAAGTGTGCCTACAAACTCGTCAGGAATGGATGAACCAAGACCCCATTTCGGGATATGCCACCCAAGAAAACAAGGAGTCCCTCCCCACACCGTGGGAGACGAGGTCCACAGAGTTGGGGAATTGGCTCCACCACAAATCTGCAAAGGGAGAGAGTGGAGACCATCCACAAAGGCTGTGGGTGGATGCCTACTCTCTCTGAGAAACCTCACTACAGAAAAGGACTTGGAGCAAGGCCCCCCAAACCAGAAGGCAGAGCTGCGGGGTGAAGAGGCAACGGATATACCAGGCAACCAGCAATGAGAAGACATTGTTAAATCTTAAACGAGCATGGACAGTCTGCCCAAACACAAAACTAAGACTACAATCCTTCACGCACAGAGTGCTGTGTACCAGGAACACAGTCCCTCAACTGTCAAATAGACACAACCACAGAAAAGGAAGAGAGACCTATGGACTGAACATGAATCATCAAACAACAAGAAGGAGTCTGAGTGAACGGACGGGCCATCAGGGGTTGTGGGGGTAGGAGGGAGGCCATCCCAGCAACCATTTATCTATGGAAGAAATTTTAAAAAAGAATAAAAATAAAATAAAAGTAAATAAATGCTGGCTCTTTGAGAATATTGCTACAACAGATAAAATTTTGGTAGACACAGAAGAAAATATATAGAACTCTAGGAGTGAAAAGGAGAAAATTAACAGCTAAAGAAACCATTTTAAGATCATGGGAATACTATAAAAATGTGGGCAAAATGATATATTAGATATACATATCACTAGAATTGACTCAATACGATGAAGAATATTGAATAGACTACAAATCTTTGACGAGAATGAACTTCTTAGTTTAATAATTTTGAGGAAGATGGTTTGGTTTCCCTAAACTTTTCTTTTCTTAGGCAATGAGAATAATAATGGTACCTTCTGCAATCTTGTGAAATTTAAAGGAGACAAATACACTTAGGAGAGTGATGGACATATAATGTTCTAAATGTTGTCTTTTATTATTTTTATTATAAGGTATCATGATTTATGCTATAATGGTATCATAATAATAAACCATCAGAAAAGCATAGTATTTACCATCAGTTAGGGAATGTTGAGACAGAGCATTCATTCACTGCATAGGATTCCATCTCATGAAGCTTAAAATGAAGCTCTATTTGTAATGATACAAAAAGATCTTCTAAATATATATTGCTTTACAGAAAAGGGGAATGTCAGAATAATTTTGAGAGAGTACTATTTATATTACAAAATCACACACACACACAAAGAGGGAGAAAGGAGAGAGAGAACAGAGAGACCCCACAAACACACACAAAGAGGGAGAGAGAGAACAGAGAGACCTGAACTGAAAAGTGGGAGAGCAGTGAAAGCTATATTGGATGGGAGTGAAATTTTATCTTTATCTCTACTTTTGAATTCTTCCCATAGTGGACACAGTATTGACGAATTAGAACACATTTTTAAAAAATACTTAAATTTAGTTTATTTCTCTGTGTCCATCCCTATGGAAACACACTTATCTATATTCTCTTCAGGTCTCATTTTCCAATTTCCCAAGAAATAGGACGCTGTAGCATCAACGTTGCTAGCACTTTGCAAACCGACACAGAGGAGGTTGCTCTTTTGCAATCGCTATTCTTGAGATGCCAGTGAACCCAGACCTACTGTTACAGCTCTTGGGACGCAGCTTTCCACCGAAGCCCCCTTTTCAAGGCGCCCTTGACCTCTTTGTTGCGAAGGCTGTAGATGAACGGGTTCAGCGTCGGTGTGACCACGGCATAGACCACGCTGGCCATGCGGTCGTATCGGGCCGAGTAGGCGGACGATGGCCGGAAATAGACGGAGAGAACCGAACCGAAGAAAAGCGACACCACCACCAAGTGGGCCCCGCAGGTGGAGAAGGCGCGGCGCCGGCCCCCAGCCGACCTCCCCAACACGGTGACGAGGATGTGCGTGTAGGAGAGGGACACGAGCAGCAGCGGGGTCAGCACCACGGCCAGACCCTCGGTGAAGATGGCAGTCTCCGCAGCCGTCGTGTCCGAGGTTGCCAAGCTCAGCATTACCGTCATGTCACAAAAGAAGTGGCGCACCGAGGCGGAGCGTGGGTAGGAGAGGGCGGAGATGAGCAGCGTGTGGAGCAGCGAGTGCAGGTGCGACAGGACCCAGGACGCTGCGACCAGCGCGGCGCAGCGCCGGGGGGTCATGATGGTGCCGTAGTGCAAGGGCCTGCAGACGGCCACCGCGCGGTCGTAGGACATGGCGGCCAGCAGGTAGCTCTCAGTGATGCCCAGCGCCACGAAGAAGTACATCTGGGCAAAACAGCCGGCGAAGGACACAGCCTGGCCGGGGTGGAGCAGGCCGGCCAGCAGTCTGGGGACTGTGACGGTGGTGAAGCAGACATCCACCAGGCTCAGATGACCCAAGAAGTAATACATGGGGGCCTGGAGGGCCCCGTCGGTCCTCACGACGGCCACCATGCTCAGGTTGCCCAGGCCGTTGAGCAGGTAGACGCCAAGGAAGAGCAGGAACAACAACGGGTGCGCATCTGTTCCATCCATCAGACCCAGGAGGAGGAACTCAGACGCTGAGCTGAGGTTGCCCTGGGCCATGGGGTCCCTGCACAGGTTGGGGTGCTGAGGGACACACAGGCAGCAGACCTGAATTCTGGCCCTTCAGGGAAGACTTGGGCATGCAGGGATCCTCATAGTATTTAAACACTCTCCTTGCTCATAGGACTTGTAGCCCACTGTACTTACCCACTATTTGTAATTTCATATAGAGACTGAGTCTCAGAAGGGAAGGAGGCTCAAGGGTAGGACGTCTCAAGCTTTAGAGCAGATCTGATCTGATTTGACTGCTGGTTCTACCGTTCAGGTAGTGTGACCACTCTGAGCCTTAGTGTCTTCTTCTTTAAGTGAGAAAAATACTAGTAGGTACCTTCAGAGTGGATAATAAATACTTAGCACAGTGCTCCACATAATAAGTACTCAAGCTCTCTACCCATACAATCTTTATTCAGTCAAATAAGTAGGGGTGAAGTTGGGACCCAGGCATCTGAATGCCAGATGGGTACACCCGTTTCTTCATAAAACATCCTATTGTGTTTGCCATTTATTTGTTCACCATATATTATGTGCTAGCGCAGAAACTGGCAAACCTTCTCTATAATGGATCATAGAGTAATTTAAGCTTGTAGACCATTTAGTCTCTGTTGCAACCACTCTCTTTGAGGCATGAAAACATCCATCAACAATACGTCTATGAACGGCTATGGCTTAACCAGTAAAACTTGATTTACAGAACAGAGGGGAGATCAGATTTGACCTGCGTGACATAGTTTGCGGATCCCATGCTAGGTACTGTGGGCATGAGGGGAATGAGTAAGTCTTCATTAATTTCTTCCTTCAAATAGTTTGACCTAGATCAGTTTGAAGAATTCTTTGTCCTTTGCTAATTTTAAATAGCAAGTAGAAGTAAATTGTTCTGTTAGGAGGAATTTAGGAAGAACTGAAAGGAGGGAGTGGGATTTGAACCAGGTCTTGGGGAACTAATAGAATTTCACATAACAGGATATGATGTGGGAGGGAGAGTGCTTTCCAGATAGCTGGAAGAGCCTGTGGAGTTGTTGGTTGGGGAGGCATGGAATGAAATGGCAGAATATCCACATATGACAAGGGCGCAGGATCTGTCTCTCTTCTGACCTCAGCTGACAGAAAGCATCAGTGTCTCAGTAAACCAAGTGACTTTAATGGTAACAGAAACAATGCTCTCGTTTTGACCCACTCCCCAATTTCTTCCTTAAAACATTCTTTTCTCTCATTGTTCCAAAGTTTCTAGAATTGTCGTTACTACTCTATTCTGTTTCCACTATCCCAGGAAGAGGACCTAATTGTGCTGAGATCCCAGATATTAGACTAGCACAAACTTCAGCAGAGAAGCTCCTCACAAGAAGAGCTGCATCACCATCTTGTCCAGTGATTTGCATGTAGAAACCCAAGAAATATTCATTCACTATGCTTATTAAAGAGCAATGAGTGAAAACAGAAGGGAAATGAAGGGGGAGGGGTAAAGGTAAGGAGATAATAAGCAAAGTGTAGTGTCCACTCTTGCCACTTCTCAGAAGTTCCAGGTAAATCCTGTTTCCGTTTTCTGCTTTTGAATCGCTATTACCAAACAGCTATTACCCATTCCCTGACTCCTGGGGAAGTCATCTGCTATGACAGTCCTGACCTGTTTTGGTTAGCACAGACCACACTATGGTACCTCTTCAGTTCACCCCCTTTTGAAAGGACTCTCCTTTCAGAACCACTTCCCTTCCCACCTTCCTTTGGGCAGAGAAACAGAGTAAAGGATACTTTGGAGTTAGAGCCACGTGGGTTTGAGTCCTGCTTGACTGTATAAACATGGATGCATCCTCATTTCATCTTCAACTCTCCTCATGTATAAAGCGGGTACATTGCTTAATCCTGTCTTAGAGAGTTGGGGGACAAGATTAGTCCATATTAGCACATATTAGCACATAACAAAGGACAGATGCTCATTTGATATCAGTTCCCTTTCCCTCAACTGCAGGTGGCTTCTCCTTGTTCTCTTGATGCGACGGGAAGCAATTCAGTTCACTGATGGAGGGCTGTGGTCATGGAATTGCTTTACTTTTTTCTTTTCTCTATTTATTTTCTTTGCCAATTGTTTTTCTTAATCTAAACTGAAACCTGCATCCTTGTAAGGGCAAGTGATGCCATTTTCAGCCACTTGGGGTCTGCATGCCAATCCGCATTCTCTAAAACTTTTCACCGGGGTAGATGAATCTACTTTAGGTCTACTCTGTCTGCTTTTCTCCAGCACCAAACATCCTTAGAGCATTCAAGTCTTTCTTTTTTTTTTTTTTAGTATTATTGAGATATTCAGATTTATTTTGCCATCTTATTTTGTGTACTTATGTATTACTTTTTTTTATATAATTAGCATTTATTTCAAAATTTGAGCCTAGAAAGTACAAAATACACAGCAGACAGAATACATTTTGGCCTTACTCTTATAATACTAGCACTCTCTTATTATTATTAAGTCTCAGTAGGCAGTTAGAAGCCTCAGCGAAAGATGTGTTGACAACTTTAACCTCTACATATACACGATGGAATACTACGCATCCATCAAGGAGGACAAACACATGTCATTCGCAGCGACCTGGATGGAGCTGGAAAAACTCATATTGGCGGAAATAAGCCAAAAAGAAAAAGAGAAGTACAGGATGGTCTCACTTATATGATGGATATAGGGAAAATCAAACAAAAAAATAAAAAAAATGAAAACACACACAC
>PVHY01022659.1:0-22077 GCA_004024945.1 Uropsilus gracilis
CCAATTTTAAAAATCAATTTTCACTCCACTTGCATCTAGCCAGGTGTTATCTCTCAAAGAAGATTCTATTTATATGCTAAAAAGACAGCAAGTCAAGGAATTCCTTGGAAAGACAAAGTGAATGAAAAGACTAAATAAATAAATGATGTGCCACATAAATGCAAGCCTGAATTTTTACAACATATGTAGATATAATATTTATAGGAAAAAAACTATTTTTTTTTTACTTAATACCAACATTTAACAGATGAGGAGACCCAGGTGGTAAGACTCACATGCTGTCACATAACTGGCATGGTTGAACTCTCTTTTTGGCTCCTGATCTGGTGCTCATTAAACCAGATAAAAGAAAACCATAAATACAAAATTAAACATTATAAAACAAATTCTTTAACCAATAGTGTTTAAAAACAGTTATAACTTTACAACTTTTGATTATAGAACATATTTTTCCTCATATAATTGTAATTACTTCTGGATAACTTCCTAACCAATATATTTATATGAGTATTTGAACAAATTTGTAAATATTGATAATAGTATGGAGAAAACACATAAAAATCTTTATTGACTTAACCAAAACAATGGGTTTCATTTTAAGATGTCAGTGTAGCATATTTAATTCCAAAAAATACCAATTCATTCCAAGACATACTGAAGCTGCGATGCTTTCTCAGTCAAAAATATGAGTTTATTTTCTCTAGAAGGTGTTTCTTGACAGAAATAGATGTCTTTTTGGAAAAAAAAATATGCGCTTTGGGGAAAAAGGATATAAAAGTACAGGGAAGATAGGAGAGACAACCAAAGATGTACATTTATTCTTTGTAATCTAGTAATTAAAAAAAAATCACTGGAATGATTTTTAAAAACAAATCAAATAAAGTCCGCTATTGACTTTCTGAAGTCAATAAAAAATGTCTTCATCATAGTCCATAAGGTCATCTGCCTTCTTGAAAATGACCCCTTCTCTCCTCCAACTTTTAATATGGCTCTGTTCTCCAAAGTGATTTCCTCCTATATATGGTTCTTCTTAAATACTACAGATCACACACACACACACACACTTATCATATTGCCATATGTATTATTATATTGTATAATATATATAATTTTACACATATTATACATGTTATTATATATTACCAACTATATAATATAATGTCCTTAATGTGTTTCTTTCTACTACCTTTCCCTATTTGCCCCTAGATATCAGCATGGCTGACTGTTAGATCTGTTCAGCTGCTGTCTTTACAGAGATGTCTTTGCTCTCTAGAACATTGTTCCTATACAGTTTTTTTAATCTTTGTTTTGGTTTTATTTCATTGTCCAGAATTTGTCACTACCTAGAATTATATAAATCAACTACTAGTCTCTCCCATGAAACTATAACCTTGTTAAGGTAGTAATTAATATCTTGTGAGGACAGACATGTTTTTGCTTATATAAAAAGAAGATTTCTTTTGCTTTTACTATAATCCTTACATTATGAATGCTTTACATTTATTTCTCATCTTATCTTTATGTTCATATTAGAAAAATGCTACTATCATCATGATTTGCAGATAGGGAAATTGAAGTTTGTTATCTTAAAATGTTTGCTTTACATCACATAAGCATTATATTTTAAAGACAGGATTCAAATTTAGACCTTTCTCTCTATAGACCTAAGATAACTGTGAGAGCAATGGGTTTTAAGACATGTGACATAATAACTCATATATGCAAAGCAATAGACTGAAAGTGGAATGTAGGTATAGTAACTCTCAGGTAATAGAATAACAAAGAGAACTTTCATACATATCACTAAAAAAGTCTAGATAATCAGAGGTTTAGACATAGTAAGATCTTAAAAAATATTTGCTTGTTTAATGAAAAAAATTCAAGCTATAGTCAATCAATTATACTGCCATGGTTGGTATAGAATATGGATTCGTAGAAGTAGACAATGTTTTAAGATTTTACACCCAGCTTTCCTCCTCAATGAGGTTAATATCAAAAATGTCAGTGAGAAACTCCCTTCAAATATTCAATATTCCTGAGGAGGAATTTGCTTCTTTTTCATCAAGCACATTCTTTTCCCCCAAATAAAGTACTTATTTTTCTCTATCCGAAGTTTCTTTCTTTTTTTTGCACAGTGTTTTTGTGGAGTTTGAAAGAAAAATAGATCAATACTTCCTCATGATACATAACTCATCTTGGCTATGGATTTTCTTCTATTCAATAGAACTTCAATTCTATATGCAGCAAAGTAACCCTATGATTACTCAGTACCAAATCCCTCCCTTTAAAGCATATCACTTAAGAGTTGACTTCAAGGTGTGGGTGAATTTCCCTTATTTCTAAAGCAGCTGGGAACTTGCTAACAATTTTTTTTTTTTTTTTTGAGACTAGGTCTCGCTATTTTTGCCTGTGGAACTGCAGGCTCTTGTTGCCCAGGGTACCACAGACTCAAGCAATCCCCAGCCTCAGCTTCCCAGGTAGCTGGGATTATAGGCACGCGCCACCACGCCCAGCTATTTTTTGGAACTACATCTCGCTATGGGCCCCAGGCGGGACTCGAACCGCGATCCCCAGCCCCGGCCGCTTCATAGGCTGAAGCTTACAAGCATGAGCCACCGTGCCCGGCTGCTAACAAATTTTTGAGTGAACAATTTTTCGTTCATCTTTTGTACTCCTCAAGTATCTTGATGTACATCTTCAGAAGAGTAAGTCCTGACAACACAATGACTCCAGTATCAATGACCAATTTCACCACATTACAGGATTGGGGTGGAGGTTGAACCCATTTTGGTTGAATAGGTCTGGTCAAAGCTAGTTTCTCAAAATCAGTATTCTGTTTAAAGGCACAGATTAAGAGTTAATTATTCTACATGAAACACAACCGGCTCATTTGCCTTTTGATGCTTAAATAGAAACCAATAGTGTAGACTGGCTCAAATTAACTTAAGTGAATCAGGCTTCCTATGGAATTAACCAAACAATTATATCTAGTACTGGTTTGAACATGCTTTCAGGGATTTTTGAATAGATATGTAGTGATTAAAAATAGGAGTGATAGGGTTGGACCATACATACACATCTCTGTTAACCACAAATATTTCTTTTCATAGGGCACAGAGTAATTCTTGTCTTTAAAATCCCTAATGAAATCCCTAAAAGCATGGAATATAATTAAATTCAGAGTTTTTCAGGTAATTGAGGTTGTCTGTGTGAATAAACATGTGGTTCAACTGGACCAGCTTAAAAATTCCTTGTGTGGGTTGTCTGTATTTGCTCTTACTGCTCATGGTGCTTTCAAATGGTCCAGTTAAATCAGACTGTCAAAATGGTGAGGTTCCCTGTTTGATTTACTCATGCCACATAAACCCATGCAGACTGTTATGAATGCCACATTTGAGAAAATTTCCTATTTGTGAAAACATATTGGGTCACATTAAAAAAGGAGATTAAATGAATTCCTTTTTCAAAAAGTTGTTGGTAGGTAGAAAGGAATGCTGAGGTGACGCCTGTGTAATGGCAGAACTACAGATGTCTCTTTCTCATAGAAATAAGCTCTATGGGCTCAATTTCATCACACTGGGGGAAGGGAGAGCTACAAGAAGCATGTTCAAAATCCCTGAAATGAAAGGCTGGCAAAATAGATCCTGTCCTTCTGCAGGATAGAGTGCAGAAGAAGAAGCAGCCCACACATTTTCAAAAGAAACTTCATTGTGAATTTGCTATACCTAAACATTGTCAGGAATGTTCTCCTTCACTGTTTGACATTGCGGAATGTGGACAATTCAGTGCGTGACACATTTATCCTACTTCTGTGCATTTGCTGCTGGCACACTACCTTTAATACATCTCAGTTCTAGTGCTTTTCAACGCAATTATTAAGTCAGTGGGCTTAAATGCTTATGTAGGTATATTACATACATGTGTCTTAAGTCAGACAGGATGGAATTTTACAGAAACTGTGAGTCTTCCAAAGCAAAGTGTATGCTAGTGTGTGGCTAGGATGTGAGCAGAGGGTCTTCCTGGGGATTGCAGTTTATGGAGAATGTTGGGGAGGAGGAAAGGAATGATAATCAGACTGAGCTATACCCTTCAAATTAGTAATCCTTTATGTAGGCCCATAAATAATGAACCTCAATGTGATGAGTGCTTTGTTGTAAGTAAACAATGATTGTTGGAAAAGTATATCCAGTTCTGTCTGTTACTCTCTGAAAAATGTTTTTTTTTTTTTTTTTTGAGACTAGGTCTTGCTATTTTTGCCTGTGGAACCGCAGGCTCTCGTTGCCCGGGGTACCACAGACTCAAGCAATCCCCAGCCTCTGCTTCCCAGGTAGCTGGGATGACAGGCATGCGCCACCATGCCCAGCTATTTTTTTGCGACTAGGTCTCACTATGGGCCCCAGGCGGGACTCGAACTGCGATCCCTGGCCCCGGCCGCTTCATAGGCTGAAGCTTACAAGCACGAGCCACCGTGCCCGGCCTTCTGAAACATGTTTTAAGGATTTTAAGTTGGAAGGTGAAAAGAAAACATCATTGTATTGGTAGGTGTAATTCCACTATTTTATTTCATTGAAAGCAGAAGGGTGAGCAACAATGCCTTGTATTGTTTCCTATAATTTTGCTGCTTTAAAATTTAAGTTTCACAAGCAACTAAAAGGCATAGGTGATGTGCCATTTATTAAGATCACTGTTTTTATTTTTTGATATATTTGCTTATCAAGCAAGTCCAAGTGGAGTTAGATCACAACTGCAGTTCTGAAGTGTTACCACAATGACTGCATTGTTAGAGTTGCGTGGGATAAAGTGTGTTCATGCTGCTCTTTAGGAGACCTGTGTAGTGACCCTTCTCACCTCCCTGGAACTGAAAAGAAAAATGTTCTCCCCTGCTTAAGTTGTAAAATGCTTTGCACTGTTAATTAGCTTTAAAATTCAGATGACTTGAAAATCAAATATAAATACAGGGAACATTTTCTGTTAAGTTTCTGGAATTGTGCCTACAGAAACCTAGTCATGAATACATGAAAATATGAAATGAGAATATATAGATGGTGGGACTGGACATAGTATATTTGAAAGTGTTTTTGGACAGTGCTAAACTTGGGAACTATATGACTGACTGAATTGCTTTAACAGAGAGGCAGATTCCCTTTGATGGACTGTGAGCCTGGCTTATATAGGGATTGTTTTGAACTTAGCATTGCATTTCTGTAAAAGACATTAGGGTTTGTGATAGAGTTCCCTCCTATGTATAGACTGGTTTCTGATCAGTATTGGGTCTTCAAGAAAGTACTACGCAGATATATCAAAGACATATTAATTTAGTAGTTTCCCCCCCAAAGTAGAGGCATTTCAAGGATTTCAAGGTCAGTATAATTACAACTATGCTGTTTCATTATTTGAGGACATATAATTAATCTACAATTAATCATCATAACCAGCTGCCATCATAAGATTGTATTTTTGGTATTAATTTAGCATCTTTGAAAACAGCAAGAATGTCTATGACATAAGATTTTGCTGAGTTCTTGGCATTTAAGGATAGAAATAATGATATAGACCTTCTGCTTGTGTCCACTCCTGGATCTGATTTTAAGGAATAAGCAATCTTAAATAAATTTGAGGTGATATATAAGTTACAGATGAGGAAAATGTTGCAGAAAATCAGTAGAGAGAGATGAGTCTAGTTTTGGAGTGATCAGGAAGAACTTCCCAAAGGTTCTAGGGCACTAGAGGCTGAGAAAAAGAAATTAAGTGAGACACACAGATTAGGAAAGTCATCAAGGATTTGTGAAAAAAAATTAATAATGAAGGAAACTGAGATGGTGGATTCATTAATATAGAAATGAAAAACTACAGACTACACACAAAGAAAAAAAAACACATCAAATATTTAAAGTGCAATACTTCATGGTCAGTACAGATTAATATTGTGGACTATTGGTTTGTCAGGAAGCAGTGAAATGGTAGTTAATCATGAATAAATTAAGGTAGGTACTATGGAGGAGATGGGTTTTAAAGGTAGCAACTTTAAGAGGATCACATACTTGAATTTTTCAGACTTAATTCAACATTCTCACTAAGCTATTGGATGACTAAGTATAGCTTGACAGCTCATTCTGTAGCAGATTTTCAAAGCCTAATAAACTGAATTTGAAAGGTTTTCCCCCTTTATTGTTCATTATAAATGTAACTTGTAATTGCTACAAAGAACCATAATTACCTAAAGGCAGATTAGATGAACTCTAAGTGCCATTACTATCTCTCTTAATTAGGAAGGCAAACTCAAGGGAGAAGGAAAATGGACTTGGTGATACTGGCTTTTATTTGAACAGAACAAGGACACTCAAGGGGAGTTAGACTACAATATTCTAATTCTTAGCATATTGGTGCATTAAAAAGAATACTATTCAAGAATGACTAATACTGATAATTTAGATTCACAGCTCAGTTGCCTGAAATCATTTTTACCATTAGTAGACTTTTATATTCATGTACTCAATGAGAAATTTCTCTTCTGAAAACTATAGTAAGAGAAATAGCTTTATGCTTAGGACCAAAGAAGGGCTTTCCTAATTTAATACTCATACTTATTTTTCTCTTGAATTGGTTTGCACTTGCTTCATTTCTTTTAGCACTTTGGTCTATAGGGAAAAATTATTCTGATCTAATATAAATGATGGAAACAAAAGAAATAAACTTCTGTCTTCACACAGAAAGAATATTGCAAATTCAAAGACATAGTTGCTTTTTCCCATTTATATTGTCTCTTTTATTACTGAAGTGTTGGGAAATAATTCTTAGAGAATTATATAGATGAATTAATTTCAAATATCAAGAAAATTGATGAAACCAAGTAAGCAACAAAAGTATAATATAGACCTTCCTCTCCTCACTGGGTCTGTCATGAGACAGGATCTTCTCAGGTAGTCCATGGCTTTTGAGGAACTGCCAGCACTGGTTTTGAAGACTTCAGTGGAAGCCTCTGACACACATTCTAATAAAATCAGAGTGCTTTAACTCTTCTTTCAGTAAGTATAGTTTCATTATGATCTATCTAATGGGGTCTCAAGAACTTTTTCTAATGAATTAGTCAAAAAGGGGCAGAATGGGGCAAAGATGTCTTCTATATATTTTATACTAGAGTTGGGATGCAAAGCAATATGATGACTAATGGTGTAACATTTGTAGTAAGAGAACTAAGAGTTTGATTTATCCTTGCTCTGTGATCTTAGAGAATTCTCTTTTTCATTTGAGGTAAAATATTTTGCTTCAAAATAATGCATGACAGTTGCAATAAAAATATGCAAATCACATCTAGCAAACAGATTGAAAATTTGATACTTTCTTTTTCTCTCTCCATTTTATCATTCAGAGAAAGTCATATCTACAGCAATGCTCACAGGAAACTTTCTCTCTCTTTATGTTTTTCTGTCCTGCTATGGATATTTAAAGAAAAGAAAGTATTGCATTTATTTGACAGAGATCCTTTTACCGAAAATTATATAATTCTGTGGGCAAATATTTTAACCTCTCATAGTTATGATATCTTCAATTTTAAAAAGGAAATACTAAGTCAAAGAAGTTGGATCACAATTTGATGAGTTGATGAAAGCAGTATCTAGCTTGATGACTGAATCGGCTCAATAAAAGTGGAATGTTAAGCAAAAACCTTGCTCACTTTCTCTTCTCTGGTTGCACTTTGCTCTGGGGTGCCACAATTATTGAAGCTCTTGCTCCTTATCTATTTCACCCCACAATCTAGAACCAATCACAGTTAATGGAAAACATTTATTCAGTGATTACTGAGTGAATGAGTGAATGTTTATATTGTAAGTCTAAGCCTACCTGAGCTTCTTTAGAGAGATAGTTAATGCCAAGTTCTTTTAATGCTAACACTCCTCAAAGATACTAGTTTCCACTGCCATATTCATTTTCGTTCCTTTGTCACACAAACTTGGTCTTAATCATTTCATAGTAAATAAAGGAGTGTGCTCCTAACCTAGGCAAATCCAAGGCTAATCTTTTCTTCCGTGGGAAAGATTCTGAAAGATCAAATCCTGTAGGGCCACTCTGTGGTGGAATGAAAATCTTGAAGTTTCATTTCTCTCAGATTGTCATCATTTTAAAATACCAAATAATCTTTTTTGACTCCCTGTCTGCTTTTGGATCTAGAATATTTGGGGACTACTAAAGAAGCATAGCTGATGCCGAGACTCCTGACTCATCACTGAGAAGAACCACAAGGGAGAGAGAATTCAAAATGTCAAAGGTCATTGAGACCCTTTTTAATTGATCCTGAGACCTGAACTGATTTCTTTCCTTTACTTCTCTGGATTCCTGGAGATATAAGTCTTGACTGGGACTAGTGCAAATATCTCTTTACTCTCATGTCACAAATTGTTCCATCTACTTCAATTTTCAGTTTGGGTGTACATATCCTTGGATTTTTTTCTTCAGAAATTAGATTATCATCTCACTCTTTAATTGCTTCTAAACCCATTCTTATAGAAAAATATAACTTAACATAAATTTTATTATTGTAAACATTTTTAAATGCACATTTCAGTTGTGTTAAGTACATGCATAAAGTTGGGTAATTAGTACATCACTTATTTCCAGAACTTTTTTTTAATCATTCTAAAGAGAAAGTCAAAAAGGTTATTTTTTAAAAAGAATTTCTTGAGCACTTTTAGGTTCATAACAAAATTGAGTGGAGATTTCCCAGATCTGTTTCCCCCATATGTGCATAACCTCCCCCATTTTCAACAGCTTTCACTGGAGAATTACATTTGTTATAAATGATGGAGCAACATTGCTACACCAGTATTGCTACTCAGAGTTCATAGTATATATTAGAGTCTACTCTTGGTGTAGTACATTCATGTGGAGATATTAATGTGGGGGTTATTTTCAGCACTTTCGATTATGGCTGCTAAATCAGGATATAGTTTGGTTTGTTTTGTAAGAAACTGCCAAATTATCTTCCAAAATCTCTGCAATAGTTTGTATTCCTATAGGCAATAAGTATATCCTTTGCTTTATTCCCTTACCAGCTTTAGTGTTGTCAGTGTGTGCAATTTTAGTCATTCTGATAGGTGTATAGTAGGATCTTGTTTAAATTTGCACATGCTTGATGACTCATGAGGTGGAATATCTTTTCATATGTTTACTTGCCATCTTTATATCTTCCTTGATGCAAATAGAAGATTAAAACAGTTCTTTTAAAATTGTACTTTACAAAAACCATTAATCCTGAAAACACATTGAAAAAAATCATCACTTATTTCTCAAAGTTTCAAATGTGCATGATAAAGCAACATAGAGAATATTATCCAAGCGTTTATTTGACTTTTCTTTTTAAACCACAGCTTTTTAAGTAATATAAAACAAATTGGAAATATCCCACATTCTACATAGAACCAAAAAGAAATAGAAATAGAAATCAAACTAACAAGAATCAATTAACCAACAAATAAACCCTCCCTCATCTTGATCTTTTTTTTAAACCTAGTACAAATTTTACTTCTTCAAGTAGAACTTCTGTTAACCTGCACTATAATTCCTCCCTCTCTGAAATCTGACTAGTTATTTGTTTATTTCATTGTACTTTAACTTTGTACATTTCCAGTTATGAACATTTATCCTCAAAAAGTAAAAGTAAGAATTCAAATTGATACCTGCAGAATTACATTCATAATAGCATTATTCACAGTTGCCAAAAGGCAGAAGTAGCTGACCTATTCATCAATAGATGAATAAACAAAATTTAGTATCTACATTTATTCATATTATTCAATAATTCATATTATTCAATATGAGGAATAAAGGAAATTTTAATAATGCCTACAAAATGGTTGAATTTTGAAAATATTATGATAGGTGATAAAGTTAATCCTAAAAAGACAAATAGATGATTTATATGGAGCCTTCAGGTCAGTGAAGGCAGAAAGTAGAATGATAGCTGCTAGGAGCCTGAGATAAGGAGGAATGAGGAGTTACTATTCAATGGGTAAAGGTTTCAGTTGGGGAAGGAGATGAATGGTAATGGTGATAGCACAACAATGTGAATATATTTAATGCCACAGAGTCATATACTTAAAAATCATCAAATTGTACATTTTATGGTAAGTATATTTTACCACAAAGATTATATTTTCACTGTTTAGTCTTATAACCTTTATTTTCCTATCTGTCTTAAAGTAAACTTGAGAAGAAAAGAAACATTTTTCTCCCTTGTTTTTATATTCATTGTCATCTTTTTGGATCTTGTTCTTGAACAGAAATGATCTACTGAAATTTAATCAATTATACTCTGGAAGCATCTGTGATGTCTATAATTTTTCCCGGAATAGAAAATCAACAACAGAATCCTTGAGCTCACAGATAATTGAATCTAATTTCTGAGAGTTACAAAGATGCTGAAACCTGGAGGGATTTCGTGACTTGAAGAGATAACACAGCTGCTCTATGATGCTATGGGTTCATTGGCTTTACTGCTTTAACAGAAGCCAAGAGGTTTACAGGATATGTACTACTTGGGGTGCAAATCATTTTAGTCAGAAAAATAAAGTACTGACAAATTCAGTAAACAACAAAGTCATTAGAAAAATAGGATTAGGAAAGGATTCAAAGAAGCCTCAGGCAGTATATTTTAAGATTTCAAAGCCTTTGATCCCCAGTCACAGCATTTCAAAGTTACCGGATTGAGGCCACAAAACTGCTCACTTCCCTCTACTGAGTTTAATTACAGAGCATTCCCCATAGAGTTCCTATGAGATTAAGTGAGATATTGCATATGGGATATGCCACAAAGAACACACTCTACTCATGTTAACTTTAGCTACATAAAATCCCAGTTACCTATTCCATAAGGAAAGCATAAGCTTGTTATTTGTTACTTTTTATAAATTGACCAGATCAGGAAACTGTTTAATACAGTAAGTTCTCAAAGAGTAAAGTTATTTTCTCCTTGAAGACCAGGCTGTGACCCAGTTAAAGAGAAATGGGTAGGAACACAGGAATTAGCTAAAGTCCTGAGGGTCTCTTTAAACCGACTCCCCAATCTTTTCTCTTCAAGTACAGACTCATGTACATCAGCAACATCCCTCCTTCAACATCATCACCAGCAACCTTGGGTTCCTCTCTGCACAAAACCAGGCACACAGAGGGACATCATCTTTTGTAGTGGTCACTACAGGAGCAAGCAGGTCCTTTCATCTGAAAAGTTGTATTGCTGATCTCTGTTGAAAAGTAATGTAATGTGTTGAGGAAGAATAAGAGTTCAGGAAATTTCTCAAAAGGGAGATTTTTGGTTACACTAAGTGTAAAGGGATTTAGATTTCACTTTTTCTGAGCCTGATTCTACAGGAAGATCCTTTTATTCTGATTCTTTTATTCTAAAAATGGATCAACCTAAATTCATAGAATGATTATATCACAATTCCAAAGCAATATCATTAATATGTAAATTTCTACATTTTTCTTACTTATGGATTTTATTTACCAATTTTCTGTGACAAATGTCTGGAAAATTGTGTATTAAATATTATTTTTAGATATTCCTTAAAGTACTTGAGATTTAAGAAGTCTTAAATAACAAACATTCATAATTGTTTATGTTTATTAGAAACCTACTAGTTATGGTATCTTGAGGTTTGCAGGTAACAAGCAAATAGACTGTTCAAACTTTAAGGAAAAGAGCACATATCTGTGTCCACTGACAGTACTTGTAGACACACAACAGATTTTTGGAAGGTCAAACAAAAGAATGAATAGAGAAAAATTAATTGCCTGTTTATTGATTGTTAATATTAATATTTGCTTATCTTTTTTGTGTTGTAGATTTCCCATTTTACAAGTAGTACTTTATTATGTTATTTTATTGAAGTCTATCACTAAAAAATGAATTAAGAAAATAATGTCAATTCTGGGTTAAACCCTGGCCTGATATCTTTTACATGGTATCAAATTAATCCTATTGTAAGATGGCACTAAGGAAATGAGGACAGGAAAGCTGGCAAGAAGCAGGTTATTAGTAAAAGTAATGGTTCAGTAGATTCATATCTCAAGATTGAACACACCTATGAGGAAGCTGAGACTTTTTATTTGCTTTTTACATGATCTGATGTTCTGGGTGGGTATCTTTGGTGGTAGTACATGGCCTGGCATGACAGAAGATAGAATGAGGAAGACTGAATGAGAAACTGGATGGACTGTGTACCAGTAAACTGAGTCAGTAGGTCAGGGGTTGTTTTATCTAGACTCTCTAGCCTGTATTTCTTAGATCACTATGTCTAGCATATTTTAGATTATCATGCTTCCTTTTCCCCCCTTTGATGCTCTGATTATTGAAGAGTGTCACCATCACAGTCATACTCATAGTAGGTTAAGGGTGAGAGTGTTGTATATACATTATATAGGCCATGATCTTACAGCTTACTAGAGCCTTAATAAAATTGAAGATGACTGGAATAGCCAATGGTAAGAGACAAGGGAGTAGGAGACATAAACTTAAAAAGAGAAGTGGTCACGGTGATGGTTTTGAATCCCTCTAATGCTGAAAACCAACCATCAAATAGATTTTCAAGGCCCCATCTCTTCCACACTTGTACTGGAACTGGGGCTACTCTCTTCATTTTGTTGGTGATTTCTTTAATAACTTTACCACGATCATTTGGAGGCAGCAATTATTCAAACGGATTTTTCCACAGACTCCACCTACAGTGGCTAAGACATAATCCAGTGCCAGTTGGTTCTATATTATCTGGATTATAATACATAACATTGCAGACCTTAGTCTGATGTCTAGCCAACAGACTAAGTTATATACTTGGGCTGTTTTATATGCAATTATCTCAATGACTGCTAGCAACTTAATAATGCAGTTCAACTTCTATACAGGGGTTGGGTATTCCCAAGAACTCTCTTCTGCTCAAGTAGCAAGACCATACTATTGAATAGTACATTCTGGTAGCAACTCATCATCTTTCCAAAAGTCAATTACCAGATTTCTCTTTTGGCTAAGATCTCCCCTTTGGCCATATATGGAATGGCCCGGAGGGAGTGTAAGCAATGAACTTGAAGTAGTTCAACTAAAACAATGAACCACAAAAGGACTAGCATCCCAGACTTAAGGTGATCCCAAAAATACTGTGTGGAAAAAAACTACCAACTGCTTTTCTTTATTTTGTGAACTTGCTTTCTTTATATCTTTAGCTATCTTAACTGATACACATTTTAACATTAATTCATATTTATTGTTAATTTTTTTGCCCTTCATGTTGTTTTTAATCATCTTTTCTTATAAATAACATTATTTTCTGATCCTTAAAACCTGTAAGAATTTTTCACAAAGTGCAATTATTTTGTGAAAGAGATGTTTCAGAATTATGATGTAATTTGCAATCATTTTGAAAATAGAGCATAATCATCAGTTAGCATTACATAGAAATTTTTTGTTTGTTTTCTTGCTACTGTCTGGGAAATAGCTTCTAAGTCTACTGTTCTCTATGATTCTTTGGTTACTTTTCCAAAAATGGAATTATAGTTATCACAGAAATTAAATTTATGGTCATATAATATTTACAGGAAAAAGAATTATCTCTTTCACAGAAGGTTATATAAACATTCAGAAAACATAAAAGTATAATTAAATTAAAAATTTCTAAAACTTAATTGTCAAATAAAATAACATCTAAGCTTCAATTAACTTAAAATTTTTTTCCACTTTGATTTTAAGGTTGCCTACTGTTTCTTTGCTTGAACAACAATTGTCTTCTGTTTGATTCCCAGCTGCACTCATAGTGGAGCCCTTTTTAACATGGCTTCTCCATAAACAAACAATAACTACAGAAGGCCTCTTTTTTTTTTTTTTTTGGATTAATTTTCAGATCTTCCTACAAGCTTTGTGTTTAAGGAAGTATCATCTTTGAAACTGAGTGTATCCTTTGTAAGTGAAAAAGATATTAACATACCTATTATCATAATCTCCAATTTTAACAAGTCTTCTAAACAGCTTCTGTATCAGTTGTCTTATTTATACAATTTAAATTAAATAATATGGAAATATTTTTATTTTATTATTTTTTTCAAGTCACCTTTAAAATAAGAATTTAAAAAATTTGATATTAAGGGAAGGTCAATTTAGCACCTCTGTGAGTCTTGTGTTGTATCTTTCCCTAGCATTACTTTGTCAATAAACTCTAACGTCTCATTAATTTAGACATGCAATTTACTGAAATTATTAAAATATTAATTATGTTTCAGTTTTACAACCCCTACTGTCTAGCCAAAATATTTTGGTTTTTAGTCCAGAAAATATTTGTATCTTTACTGAATTTCATATGACTTTAGTTAAGTCTCCCTTTTAACCTATGTTGATATGTGATTTACAGAAAATATCTGGATGCTTAGACTACTAATTTCTCAACTTCCTTCTGCCAAGCTCATTTAACTTTTAGTCAAAATGATTCACTGAGAAGTGAGGGTATCACTACTTACTCTATATTTGGAAGATGTAAGCTATAGCAATGTTGGGTCAAAGGACAGGGAAAACATGTAGGGAAGGAGTTGGTTAAAGACTAGTGATAGGCTTGCATGTTCTGGGAATAAGGAAGAGGGCAGGATAACTGGAAAGAAATAGGGTGAAAGAGTTTGCGTCAGAGATAGGTAATGTTATTGTTTCAGAGTTTGTGATAAGAAGAGTTTGTATTAGACTATTTTTTCCCTTGAACTTTTCAACTACAACAGTAAAAAATAAATCTTATTTTGGGACCTAGCGTGCAATTACATATTCCTTATAACCAAAACAAAGCTTTCAATATTCATGTATAGATAGGCAAAAAATGTTGAATTGGGGGTAAATGGCTAGGAAGCTATTATAATAATCCAGTGTAGAATTGAGAGTGGAATGGTTGAGCACCAAGTGGTCAAAACTGGTTAGATTTGAAGGCAGAGCCAACAGAATTTACTGATACTTGGAATATAGAATTTGAGAGAAAGCTGGATTGATTCTATATTTATTGAGTATATGTGTTAGACATTGTGTTAAGTATCTTGGCCTAGGAAGATAAAAAAGCACAGCTCCTGCTCTTAAGGAGCAGATGACCTAGTACTTTTTTTTTTCTCTCAAACTTTTTGAATGCAATGTAAAAAATAAATCTTATTTTGTGACCCAATATGCACATACATATATCTTTATAACCAAAACAAAGCTTTTAATAATTTATACTCATACATATAATTTAAAATATAGATTAACATAAAATATTGTTTTAGAAATATAAATATACAATATTTTTCATATTTTATTTCATTTTAAAATTGTCATTCACAATCCACTAAATAAATGGTTCTCAAATACTTTGGTCTCAGGGATACTTTGTACTCTTAGAAATTACCAAGCACCCTAGAAAGCTCTTATGTAAGATAAACTTATTGAAATTTACTGTAGTTAAAGTGGATAACCAGACGTATTTTATTTATATAGAAATGACAATAATTAGCCCATTATATATTAACTTATTTTTTAATAAATAAATCTTCAGAAAACTCATGCAAAAATTGGTAGAGACATTGTTTTATATTATGCAAAGACATTTAATGTATAAAGCAGATTTAATATTGGCTCCGGGGTTCAGTTAATAGAAATGTATTATTTCACTTAGCGTATATGAAAAAGATTTGCCGTATACAGAATTGTAGTTAGAAAATGGAGGAATGTTGTAATAGCCTTTTGAAGCTAATTGTGAGTATACATTGGTACACCTAAACTCAATTAGTGTCACATGCTATATGACACTTAATGAAATTTTAGTATATTTTAATCAAAATCTCTTTGCCTGCCTTGCACACTGAATGTCTTTTTTTTTTTTTTATCCAAGTATGACTGGGAGGATCACACATTGGTCATTCAGAAAATATTGGCTCACTGAGTTATAAAGGCTTTCCAAATGTTTTTATACTCATGCAATATTTAAAAGTTGTGTTTATTAGTGCCAACATCCCTCTCATCAGAAAATCATTGCACATTGGGAAGATATCACAGTAGTGAGCAGTTTTAAAACATTCTAACTTTTATTAGAAATCTTGAGTTTCATGATGAAAATGATGTAGACTAACATGTATCATGTTCAAGAAAATGTTGGTTAAATATCCTAGTCTGAGTTAATGCTTTTTCAATAAAAATGATGTATCATTACAAAAAAAACTTACTTTAGTTCAACTGTGTAATAATTTTCCTTAAGTCAACATCTTCCTTTATTATTTCCATATTGTCATAGTGAACATTAAAATGATGCATACTTAAGACTGAGATTTAATAAAACTGACACGTACAGTTTCAAGGACATTCCTAAGTGAAAGTGACATTTAGAAACATTGAGTAAACTGCAGTGAATAAATATTATGGATAGTAGCAAAATTTAATAATACTGCAAAATAGTTTTGTGGTTTTGCTATATGTTTGCAGTTTTACCCACTATTCTCTTTGTACCATAGCTTCAAATGTTGACATAGTGAAAAAGGAAAATGATGTCTTTGTATAATTATGAAAGTAATGCCCATCTCATGGACCCCTGAAAATATTTTGGATTCCCCAGAGTTCCATAGACTGTACTTTGGAAATTACAATAGTAAATGTATTTGCCAATCCAATAGGCGGCAAATTACGTTAGAAAATACAGAGAACACATTAAGGCAGAAAGATCAAAAATGAAAGAAATTTCTAGTATATGAGAGATATATCACTTTAGTTTTATCTCCACCAGTCAAGATCATGACTCATAGTTGAATGAGAGGGAATTAAAGTTTTTCCAATGTCAAGGGTGCAAGGGTATATTCATTACAATATAAATGTCATCATTTATTAGGAAAAGGTGAAAAAAGAATAATTTCTTTTTTTAATTTTAATTAAATAATTTATTTATATATAAATTTCACATCTTTGTGATCTTCGGGGTAGAATAATTTATTTCTCAACAAATAATTTGTTTAGTATCTGCTATAAGCCAGATGCTATTCTACAATAAGAATCTGTTATTCTTATTATCATAACAGGTGAAGTCTGCTTTCAGTCTAGGGGTTACATTATTTAAAAAAATGTTGATGATGAAACAAAGTGACAATTGAGATAGTGTTAAATTCTCTAATGGAAATACAGAAATGTAAGAGAAGTATTATTCAGGCTTTGTATATTAGAGGACTCTATAAGTACTCTAGCTGTGTCTCTACTCACAAAATAGGGTGTCCCTGGAGACAAGGGTTATGACCATCCCAAATCAGCATTCACCAAATTCCCTACTCCTAATGGTGTTTGTGTTTTAAAGGGGTAGGATGAGTCATAAGTCTGCACATTGATAGGACTGTTTCTCAAAACAAGAAGGCTGACCTGAGCCATACATAAGGTCTTTTATTGATGCAGATTGACATGGAATAGGAAGCAAAGTATGCTTGGGCAGAAGCCTCCATTTATATTCTTGTCCTGTCCTGCAAAATTTAAGGCTGGCCTGAGTAAAGGGATAAAGAGACTGCATACATGGTATATAGTCAAGCGGCCAACTAGATAGGCCAGTAGTTAACATGTACATATTGACTAAACTCTGTTGTATTAGGGATTGCTGCGTCTCATACCTGCCTCAGATCTCACTAAACACCAAAATGTTCATATAAATTTTTTTTTGCTATAAATTTTTAAGGGTTTTTAATAACTTTGCTTTGGATAGAATTTGGCCACAGAAAACTAATCTAATTTATGATTGGCTGTGATCTAATTTCTTGGCAGTTATTATGTATACTTGGAAAATCTTGTGAAGAAGAAAACTATAATCAACCAGAAATTATCTGGAAATATAGCACTATTTTCTTGAGTTCTCATTTTGTAAACAGATAGAATGCATGATGGAACATTTAAAGGCTTACTATTTTTCATTTTGAAATTTGTTGTTATTTTGTACTTTTTCTTTATTCAGATCCCATGTAATTTTTCAGATCCTGAACAGCTTGTTATGCTTAATGGTTTGAGCTTTCATAGTATTATTTGGGCCTAGGGTCTAGCTTTAGACTGCCTTATTCAATGTAGTAGCCATTAGTAATATATGGCTATTTGAATTAAAATCAATTAAGATTACATTAAATGAAAAAAATCAGTTCCTTAGGTGTCATATTTTGGGGTCCAGGAGTCACATGTGTTTAATGACTACTGTGCTAAAGAATGAAGATGTGAACAATTCTGTCACTGAACGAATCTGCAAATTTTAATTTGTAATATTGACCCAGGCCAATCATAGCTTTGAAAGTGCAGACATTGAGACTATCTGTACACTACACATCCAGTTATGAAATATTGAACATTCTCTCAAGAGTAATAAAAGGGGAAAGAGTATGAAAAAGGGATATGCTTGCAGATTTCTTTGAAAGAAGTTCTCCAGACCAAGTACAAATGACATAAAACTGCATGAAGAGTGACAAAGAAAGACAGGAAAATGTGAACAATATGTGTGTAGAAAAGGTGATATTGATAGTTTAAAACAAATTATGACTTTGAAAATGAGAATTTGTGCCATATGAGAAAAGAGGAGAGCAATTTAATCAAACACAAAATTCAGATATCTGATTCAAGAGGGTACTCTGCAGCATTGAGAGGAAAAAACAGATCCCTGAGATAATGAGAAGGAAACAGCAGCTGAATCTGGCTACTGATTAAGTGTGACAGGGGAAAAGACTTCTGAGAGAATGAAGTGAATAGAGAAGAGTTCTACAAAGTTAATACAGTTGAGAAGGGTCCTGTTGGTGAGACTGAACAAACTTTGTGAGGAAACAAGGAAGACTGCAGTGTTTATCCCTTTCAGCTGAGAGGGTGTAGGTGTGAATGTCACTATGAGAAAACAGGAAAACTGTGGAACTTGATGGATGAGGGGTCAAAGGGTAAATCATTCACACATAAATGATGGTTGATGCCTGAAATAGAAGGATTTTCTTGAGGAAGGAAAAAAATAACCAGCAGTTCTTATCAGGCAACACTGTGCTCAGTGAGAGGAAGGCACAGCAATGCCAAATAGAAGGCAGAAGGGATGGCTATGAAAGGTGAAGCATCTAAAAGGGCAACAGCTGGGAAAGACAATGGACACTCCTAGAAAAAGGAAGGACATAAATGACCATAGATAGAGAGAACACAGGTAGGTAGACCATAAGTAGTAAATTTTAAGATTGAATAGAAAACAAATAGGCCTGTAACTTTAACTGCATCACTGAAAACCCTTTTCATAGTACTTGAATTTGATGGCAAGAAAGTGCCTCATTCTGAGGGTATGACAAAATGCCTAAAAAATTCTGGAATCAGAATTTTTTCACTGTAAGGAGTACATGCACAATAATTCATGGGGTGAAGTAACTTGGATATGGATCTATGAGCAGTGTTTAAAAAAGCTGAGTCACATATTTATAGTTGTTTGGTAAGAATAAATAAAACCTATAAAATACAATAGTTTCCAGAGCTTTTTTTGAGCTTACCAACTCATTTAGACTACAACAAACATCTTGTAAAGAAGGAACTCCTCTTATTCCTGCACAGAGAATGAAACAATAAAACTATGAAGATGGTGAAAGTTTGGTTCTATCAGTTCCAATTTTTGTGTTCATTCCAGATTTCTAAAGCTTCACTTAAGGACTCTAGTCTCAGAATAATAACCACATTCCCCCAGTCTGTTTTACTTTAACCTGCATCAAATTATGCTGAATCTAATTGCCCTTGGTGTAGACAATATTTTAAAATTTCACCCTTGAAAAGGAAACAAAAGAATTTCTAAAGATGCTCTCCTGCCTGTTTTTGTGTTACAAAATTGGTTTTTATTTAGACTCAACCCTATGAAATGTGCCCTAGAACAGACTTTTTGTGTTTTTCTTATCTTAATGAGGTTGTTTTTTTCATAGAAGAAAAGGAAGTGCTTGGACTCCTGTTAACAGTAACAGGCTTTGTAATAATAAGGAAAAATTACATATAGATAGAGCTACACCTTACAAGTCGTTTCCATATTAAAAAAAAACGATAAAAGCATATTTCACCAATAGAAAAATAGGCAGCAGTTTTTATTTAAGAGTTTTAATCAGGAGATGTTCTCTCCCATTGGAGATATGGGTTCGACTTGTTCATTTTTTCTATTTTTGCTCTGTGTATAAGAAAATGTAAAAGAGATTCAGAAGCAACAATTCTGATTTAAGCTTTTAAAAATATTAGCTAAGAGAAACCCTTTCATTATCTCTAACAAAAAGTTTACAGAAGAACAGCACCTCATTATGTTAATTCTCTAGTTAAAACTTTCCTGGAGGCTCTTATCTCCTTCAAGGAAGATTCTAGATCCCTTAGTTTGACAGAAGACTCTTCTCATCTGTTGTTCACAGTTTACAGTTCAGTCCAATCTCCTGTCTATTTTAATCTATTCTCCCCATCTCAGTCACAGAAGTAATCCCCAAACACACAGTCATGTCTTTTGAATTTCTTCAAAACTAACCTCTACACTTTCTCTCCTTTGTGAATCTTCCAGAACTTCCAGAGACTAAGAGCTCATTTAAAGCTTCCTACAGATCTCTGCTCCCTTGTTTATTCCTCTGTTCATTATTAGCTTATGCACCTTTTATTTTATGTATTTCCAGCTTTTGAACTCTTTGAGGCAAAGTTTCTTGCCTTAATAATCTTTCTGGCTAAATGATAGCCCTGAAATATTTTAATACCAAACATCTTTACATTTATAAACTATCTGTACACTGAAGAGAGTTTATAAATTGCATAAATTAGGAAGCAGTAAAGGGTGAGGATAGCTTATTAGAAGGGTTCTATGTGAAGCAGCAGTGGTGATGCTTCTGAAAATGTGCACTATTTCCATTTTAAACAATTTATGAGTAGGTGACATAATAACTAGTTCAGTTTGAGTGGGATATTAATGGATGTCTCTATGATAAAGCAGATGTATAGTGTTTTGGATCACTTTAAAAAGACACTTAGGGTCATGGTAGAATCATTCAGTCCCTTGAGTAGAAGAATGTGTTTGCAAGAAAGATAAAGTCTCTTGAGTTGAACTTGAAAACATAATACAGTGTGGTGGCAACTATTGTAGCAACCATAGCATTGCAGGACCATGTGTGAGCTAATTGGGAAAGAAATATATATATATATATATATATATATATGGTTTTAATCTTGAAAATGAATGCCAAATGTTTTTAATTTAATTAAAAGGTTTTTTCTAATGCATTTTAGATGTGTTCTATATATAATTTATAAAGGGTTCTATTGGGTTCTTCAATGTAGCTTGTGCAAAGTATTATTAAATTTGCATTGTTAACTTGGGAAACATTGGGTTAAACAGAAAGAAGTTTACTATTGTTATTAAAACTTGGTGATGCATTATAAATCTCCAAGTGATGTATGTATATAGTTTTAAATTTTCTTCACAACAGACTTCATTATCTTTTGTTTTTTTAACTGTAACTCAAGATCATACTCTATTCTTCCACTCTTTTTTTTAATTTAATTAATTTATTTATATATATTTCACATCATTTCAGTCCCTGGGGGTCACCCACCACCTCCCCTTCCCACCTGCTCCAGCTGGTCCCCATTCCCCCCTTGTGCAGTTTCATTTGGTTGACCATATATTAGTGAAACCATTTGGTTTCTGTTCCTTTCCATCTGGCTTGTTTCTGCTAGAATGATTTCTTCTAGGTACATCCAGGTTTCCATAAATTCATCAAATTTGTCATTTTTAATTGATGAGTAATATTCCATTGTGTATATGTACCACATTTTTTTCATCCAGTCATCTGTTTTGGGGCATTTAGGTTGCTTCCATGTCCTTGCAATTATAAATTGTGCTGCAGTAAACATCTGGGTGCAGGTGTCCCTTTGTACCCACATATAGGTCTCTTTTGGGTAGATTCCCAAGAGAGCAATTGCTGGGTCAAATGGTAATTCCATTTTCATTAACTTGAGGGTCCTCCATACAGCTTTCCATAGTGGTTGGACTAGTTTACATTCCCACCAACAGTGTAGTAGTGTTCCTTTCTCTCCACATCCTCGCCAGCAATTCT